>MU867117.1:0-195036 GCA_033725935.1 Cladorrhinum sp. PSN259
CCTCCAGCTACACCACTCAGTCTTCAATCACCACCATACGGTACCCGGAACCTCGACCCAATCACATACTCTCACTCCTCTCACCTCCCCCTCCCCGCCCCCCCCCCCCCCCCCCCCCCCCCCCCCCGGCCCCCCCGCCCCCCCCGCCCCCCCCCCCCCCAATAGATGAACGGAGATGGATTATAAAAGATTGATGAGGATAAATTTAAATCGGTAGCTTTTAATGACAGAAAGCGGTGCCACTAGAGCTTTTGTACGTGCAGATTGGCCGGAAAGACAATCATTTTAGGGAATTTGATCATTGGTTTTGAATATGGAGAGCGAGCAATTCGAGAAGGGTTTCGAGATGCATACTATGAGAATTTTTCCTTTAGTGGCTGTGTTCATGGTTGATGGCAGGTGTAATACTGTCATGTCTCTGCCTTGCGAAAAATGAGATCTTGTTATCTTGAGCCCCGAAGGATTTGAAGTCAATGAATATAGAGAGATTTCTATTGATACCCAGAGAGCCATTCAGCGTTAGGTAGGTATGTTCACCTATGTACTCGATACAAGTATTGTCCGTCAACCTGCTTGATTTGCAACATCCGCCCGGTTACACCATTATACCGTCCTCGGCAGTCCCAATTTGTAGATGATGTAGATACATGAGTAGCATCCTATCTCTTGCTGACGTAGTAGTTACAGGTGCTCATATATGAGGAATCATCTGAATCCAGGCAGGCGTCCAATAAACCCCCATCGGAACAGACCGGAGGCTGATAAAAGCCTCAATAACGACGAAAATTCGTGGAAAGATCATACAAAGTGGCAGTAGGAAGAAAAGTATCGCCGCAATGGAAATGATTACTGGCTCGAAGATATCCAGTGAAGGATCGTCAAAGTAGCCTAAAAGGAAAGAGATCAAGGCAAAGCATGGAGTGGTGGAGGTAATAACAATGCACGCCACCTTCCATAGAGTCGCCTCGACATGGGTAGGAAATTCGAAGTTCCATGCCGAAAGATGGATGCCTCCATATAAAATTGGGAGCGTAACGGCCACAATCGAGAGTGATCGTCGACTCCGGATGTATTCAAATATGTCGCCGAGTTGAAACCTGTAGACCCAACTTGTATCGAATCCCGGCAAGTTGCTTCGTTTGACGTAGAAAGAGACCGTAGAATCTTTCAAACGGAGGAGTTTTTTAGCCAGTTCCGGAGGAAGATGAATCGATTCGGCACTTCTAATATCTAGCGGTTTCTGTATGGATACTTAGTACCTGCAGCACATGAACTCAAGTAAACGATGTCATGTGGAACGGTTTATTGACTTACCTCCAGCCAGAATGCGTACATTAGAATTGCACAAACCACATGGACCATTGTATGTAGCTCCAACAGAGACAGAGGAAGCCCGTATATCTTGCGAGCAATGCACTGCAAAGCCATCCAGCCAACTTGAAAGAGCACAACAGCCTTCTGAAGAGTATCTGCCTTGCTCTGGTCCAGAATGCGGGACCGAGAAATACGCAGAAGACCAACATCCTCTGATGCTAGCCATTTTACGCCGTCATAAGACAGGATATTTGACTCGCCGCCAGGAAGGACAAGTTCCAAGCCGCCCATAGCGACGAAGAAGCCATACTTGAGGTCAAAAATTCTCTGTCGGGAAACGTGCAATGTCAGCAAACACCTCATGGTTTATAACCTGCTGTGCTCTCAGGTGAAGTGCCACTCACTTGGTCTGATCCAGTAACTGTGCCACCACGACCGGCTTCCTCGTGATTGGGCTTCTCCTCACTTCCTCTACACATCAAAACGCGCAAGTATCTCATTAAACGCCCTCGTTTGTGTACATTTACGGTTCCGTATTTCTCTCTTTCTACGAGGCGCAAGTGCTGAGAAATCTTCCTAGCTGTAAAATACTGATCCGCAGCAAACCACAACACCACTTCGGGAGCGACCAGCGCAACGAAGACCCACTTCAGCTTCCTGGTAAAAAGCTGAAATGTCGTAGCATTGCGCTCTGGAATATTGAGGTGGAGCGCAGTATAGACACAGGCGAAGAGGGTCAGCATGCAGCTGAAGAGGATATCCGCAGTGCCTCTGGTATTGGGTGAATCGACCCAAGCTGGAGCCTTGACTTGGTTTAGCGACTTCAAGTCATGTTGAATGTTCTCGAGTTGATCCTGTATTGTATCAATACCCCGACTTTGCAACATGAGAGACAACGACGTCCTCATCTCGAGTTGTTGAATCAACCTGAACACTCGCAGGGTCGCAATATCATATAGTGTAAAGCGGGCGCTGACAACGACAACTCAGCAAGCCAAGCATGGAAACATAATAGAGTGTCGAGGGATGTGCGAGAGAAAAGGTAAAAGGCAGAAAGCAATCCAGTCCCGAAGGTCCATGGCTTGCCAAGATTTTATCTCAGCTGAACAGAGCAGACACGCAGTTTACCCCGACTGTGGCGTTACTTGGACAAGCTCATTTGCGAGACGCAGACACCAGTCCCCGCCATTGTTTCAGCACTGCCCGCAATATTGAGCATGCGCCACCTTTGGGCTCTGCTCAGAGGGGGTAGTAGCTTGTGTTCATCCCAAGCAGAATTCCGCCAATAGTGACTTGACACAGTTCAGCACGGTCAGTCAATCAACCATCTTGACGTTATTACTAGATGATCTTATATGAATTGTTTGTGAAGCTGGACCTAGAAGCCATATCTCTGGAACCTGGTAACCAAAGTCTTTCTCAGACGTGAGGAAGCATCTGAATCCAAGAAGGCGTCCAATAAACACCAATAGAGACCGACCTCAGACTGATAAAAGCCTCCACCACGATGAAAATGCGAAAGAGCACCGCACAGAGTGTGAAAATGGGGACAAGCAGTATTGCATAGAGGCGGAGTATTCCAGAGATAACCGAGATGCCCCAGCTGTCCCGTTCGTCTAACCAGTCGACAATCGGGGCGATTAACCAGACGCCAAAGGTTTCGACTGGCAGCATAAACGCAATAACGAAACAAGCTATTTTCCACGCGATCCCTTCAGCCTGAGATGGAAACTCAAAGTTCCACGCCGAAAGATGTATGCCGCCGTATAAGATTGGAAGTAGTAGCAGTACTACCAATAGTGAGTTGTGGTCGCCAATGAAGTCGAGGACGTCGAGTGCTTTGATCCCCCTGAAAAGGATAGACACATCAAATTCCGGTACATTTCCGTGGCGCTCGGTGAAGTCTTTGGGTTCCAGATCACAGCGAGTGCCGGGGGCTAATTTTACCATCTCTGCGCTTCGGAGATCGAGTGGTTTCTGTTTCAAGCTCAAGTCAGGAAAGCTGGTCATGCGACGAAATCGGGCTGGGGATTCTCATCTCGAACCAAAAGCCGTACATAAGAATGGCACACACGACGTGTACCATTGTGTGTAGTTCCAAAAGGCATAGAGGAAGACCATAAATCTTTCTCGAGATGCATTGCATAGCCATCCAGCCGACTTGGGTAAGAACAACGATCTTCTGAAGAGTATCGGCCTTGCTTCTGTCGAGAATTAGAGATCTCGCGACTCTGACTGAATCCAGGTCCTTGGCTGCCAAGGTCTTGACACCCTGCGCCGAGAGAATGCTGAGTTGGACCTTCAGATCCGACCCACCTTCACCTTCAACCCGCATCATTGGTCTATCCGCATCCTCGGTTATTTCTTCTCCTTGACTGAAGTTAAGGTCACGGTATTCCTCCTTGCTTCCCAAGCTCTTAGCCTGGCGGATGGCGTCCTTCAGATCTGTAGCTCCCGGCAGAGCGATGTACGTCTTGTTCAGCCCATCTGATGCGGATGACGTTGCTTCCAAAGTAAAAACTTCGAAGCCACCCATGACAACAAAGAAACCGTACTTGAGATCGAAGGTGCTCTCGTTTGCCTTGGCATTATCGGTGTGTGATTCCTCATCTGTCGACTCGTGCGCTTTGCCTCTGCGAGTTAATAATTGAAGCGCCCGGGTAAAGAACCCGGGTTTGGTGTTTCGGACAGGTCCATTTTGCTTCTGATCCATTTCCTGGAGGTCCTGGGAGAGCTTTTTCGCTGTTGAGAATTGATCGTAAGCCAACCATAGAACGATCTCGGGCGCAAACAGTGCCATAGCGACCCATTTGATTTTGGTCAGGAGAATATGGGAGAAGTTGGAATGCTCGGGGATGTTGAGGTGTAGTGCTGTATAAACGCAGGCAAAAAGCGTCAAAACACAGCTATACAGTATGCTACTCGTGCTCCTCATGTTCGGGGCATTGACCCATGCGGGGGCTCGAGTGTCGTGAAGCGCTTTGTTGTCATGCTGGATTTTCTCGAGTTGAGCATAGATGACGCTGGCGGGCTCGATAGATTGGACTGTCGGAAAAAGAAGTGTGACGATCACCGAAAGAGTGATGAGTGTGCTCATGTCTGTATGTCGGAGGGTGAATGGGTTGGTGGTGAGTTGTTCAAGTTGTCATTGGGAAAAGATTGGGCAGGTAAGAGGAATTATGGCAATCTGCCAATACTCGACTTGATTGGGCGCTTCTGGCGCAACCAATCGCCATGATGCCAATGGAGGCACCCACGAGTTTTGGGGCTATGCCGCGAAAGGTGCAGCATGTTGCATTAGTGCTGCTTGCCTGAGAGAGCCTTACAAGTAGGTACATATGTACTGTACACCCTCACAGCTGGGCACTATTCCGTTTTGACATGCAACAGGTCTGGGAAGGGGAATTTGCTGATCAGTGTGGGTCAATCTAGGCCCACCATCTGGGCAGCCAAACGTGCCCTTCCAGGTTACCTAATTCCTGAGGTGCAATTCCTGAGGCGGACCAGTCTATCAATTCACTTCGACTCTCCCCCCCAAACTATCTTTCTCTCACCTATACTTGACAGCAATTCTACCTGTAGAACCTGAGAAGTGGGATTTTAGGCTCACCGTGACTCAGTTTAAGGTTTGTGGAAAAACCATGGGTTTGAAGCGTGGGTACGGATCCGTAGGGTAGGTAGCTCGAGTTTGAATTTAACCCCACCATGAATGAAAAGGCACTGGCATCGTTTTCGCCTCACCCTTCAAACCCTTCAACATTTATCCAAGCTCATTTATTCCCTCGCCATAAAACACCCACTCGGCTAAGAACTTAACACAATGCAGCAGGCCATCAAGACCACTTTTCTCCTTCTTTCCGATACCCACGCCAAAAAATGGCCTAGTAGTTCCAGACCGCCTAGTCGACGTGGCGATCCATTGCGGCGACCTTACAGACAAGTCCAAGATTCACGAGTTCGAGACCACGCTCGCTCTACTTCGTAGCATTAACGCGCCACTAAAAATCGTTATCGCTGGAAACCATGACTTTACGCTCGATGAGCCGGCATACCAGGACAAAGCGAATACTGCTCGGAGGTTATTCTCGATTACACTGGAACTCATGAGGAAGGAGTACGGCAATCCCGGAGACGCATACCGACTCATCAGCCAAGGGTCTGAAGGTATGCACTTTCCTGACGAAGGGATGCATCATTTTCACCTTGGTAACGGTGCTGACCTGACTATTTACACAAGCCCCTTTACCCCGTCCATTGAAGCCGACTGGGGTTTTCAGTAGAAACGAGGGGATAATCACGATTCACGATACATAGCAGAGTTGATGTGGTGACCACACACGGTCCGCCCAAGGGAGTTCTAGACGTAACAAATTCCAGGCAGCGCGGAGGCTGCGAGCAGCTCTTCGCGGCCGTCGCCAGAGCTCGACCGTTTCTGCACTGCTTTGGGCATATCCACGAAGGATGGGGCGGGAAGTTGGTAGCATGGCGAGGGACGGAACCGAGCAAAATCCCCTGCCACTTTACCCATATAGACAACGGTGCGTCTTCCGTCATCGAGACGCTCGCAAGAATCGAGCCCCGTCAGGGCGATAATGCCGAAATGAAGCTAGAGAAGGAATGCCGGCTCCGAAGCATTACGGAAGAGGGATACCGAAGGACAAGTCACTGCAGTCAAGACGAGTCTCCAGCCAGACACGGGAAGACTACGCTGTTTGTAACGCGGCTATTCAATCTGGAGACGAAGATGGCAGGCCCCAACTGCCGTGGGTTGTTGACATTGAGCTCCCGAGGAGCACTGACGCTGCACTTGAGACCTCGGGTGCCTCATTCCGAAATGCAGCCTGAGAATTTTCGGCGTTACATGCACTTGCTGAGCGATGGATACGTTCTTATAGATACTCGCCGCTCGGGATTACAGTACAGTAACTAAATTATGATTGTTTATATCAACATGGAAATTCGCGAACCAGTTGGTCGAGTTGTGGCTGCTTGTGATGCACATGAGGTAAGGGCGATGGTTAACGGAGATGGCTGAACGCCTGCCACACTGGCACTAGAATGACCGAGATGGAGTTGATGGGAGGCGCCAAGTGCGATTGTGGCATGGGGTGTTCAAGAAGAGGTGGAAGTCTTAGAGTTAGCCGATATAGTACGAGTCATCACGGTCTGGGCAGGTATCCGAGTTTAGAGTAGATATGAGACGCTGGTGGAGGTCAGGAAAGGCAAATATGAAAGTGTTTGTCAACTGAGATGTTTTCACCGAGGCCGCGAGGCGGGCAAGTCAAGTCCCTTATATAATATGATTAATCGATCCTCCCGTCAATCTAACGGTATCCCGAGGTCCCTTAAGCTGCGAATCACCCGACGATTGGGGTTTATGTCTTGAACCCCACCGAAGCTCTTCTTCTCCTCCCCGTCCTCCTCTTCTTGGTTCGTGATATTGGGTGCTTCAAGTTCTTCTACTGGCATACCCCCTATGTCCGCTCCCTGCCCGGGCCCTGAACTATCACCGCCCTCGGTGTGTCCCACCTTCAAAGAGCGCGGCAACCAAGCCGATGAGCGCTTTCCTCGATACCAGATTAGGATCCATTCCCCCTCAGTACAACCCTCAAGGTCATGCCGCTGCCGCATAGAAACATCTGATACGAGATAGGGCTTTTCGGCATTGGCTGGCTCCTTGTTATTGGCTCGGTTCGTGTAATCCCAGGTCTCAAGATCGACAACCGCTGCCTTGGTCTCTGGGAGAGAGTCAACTGGGTTTATGTTGAAGAATTTGGCGAGTTCTCTGGCCGTCTCAAACATGGTGTCCTGCCCGATAATGACGGGACAGCGAGGCTCCGGCCTGTTCCGATTTGCTGCGGCTCCAGCCAGCCAGGCCTTTGCCCATGCTTCGCCCGTAGGCCTGTTCCCACCTCCAAATCTGCCAGGGTTGTCTTGCTTTCGGAGGTTCGATCGCGCAACAGCACGGCGCAAGTCTTCGGGCATTTTGAATGTTTGTGTCACTGGAACAATAAGAAATGATGAATTTGGTAGTGGCGATAAATGTGTGTGTGTGTATGTGTGTGTGCGTGTGTGTGTGTGTATGCCGGTGTGTGCGTGTTCAAGATGGAAATCACTTGTGGTGTCGACGTTTGTAGGAGGCAAAAAGACCGAAATAAAGAATGGATGTTGTTCAATTGATGTGGTGTATTGGATAGAGAAAAGGTGGGAGCCCCGCTTCCCACAAAAGCTGTGTTCTAGGGAGAAGGCTATTACCCGCGCAGCCCTGTAAAAATGGCAGGTGACAAGCGCGGTGACAAGCGCCTTGACAGGCGCCTGGCCTGACAGTCACATGACGCTAAAACACGGCTGGTACACAGACGTGCAGCAGTCCCATTAGAATTTCGCATCCAACCTATCAGAGCCTCCATATCCCACACCACTGCAGCCCAGGGATTGCCAGGGCCTAGGCGACATGTTTAATACAAGCGGTTACCCGCATGCGTTTCCCCTTTCCCCTAACCTCACCCGCCACCGAGACAGGAATAGACGCCAAAATGATACCTCGAGATGCCTTTGCTTGTCTACTTGATGCTATATATTCGCCCGGTTTTGGCATTCATTGAGCACCAGAGACAACAAACCACATCTTTCGAGCCGTTTCATATATCACACCACGCATCATAGTACTTGACAAACGCTTCCGATTTATTCTAAAACACACAAACCACATCTTTTGAGCCGTTTCATATATCACACCACGCATTATCGTACTTGACAAACACTTCCGATTAATTTTCAACATGTCGCTCGACTTCGGTATAGAGATCGAGCTTCTTCTAGCTCCCCATCCCAATGCTCAGCCTAATTTCCTAGCCACCCTGACGAGGATGGGGTGGGATAAAACCATCGAGGGACAGCTTCGCGCCGGGAGGGTATCAAACGGTTATATGCTGGACAACCTCCAGAACCGAAATCGTCGAGCTCTGCGCTCTGCAGTTGCTGAAGCGTTGTCCGATGCTGACATACCGGCATCCTCAGACTGCTCGTCCGAATATGACGTCTGGTCTGTTATTGATGATGAGTCGCTAGACGAGTTTCCAGGTTACTGTACGTCGTCAGGTTTTTTCTTCTGCCTTTTTCTCTTCTTTTCTCTCTCTTCCTTTTTCTTTTTTCTTCTTTTTTCTTCTTTTTTCTTCCTTTTTCCCCCCCTCTTTTCTTCTTTCCTACTAGGTACAAAGGTCTAACAAAAAGTAATTTAACAGGGAGAGTGGAACTAGTCTCCAGGGTCCTGTCAGCTGATAATGATTGGCACATCGAGATCGACGAGGTTTTCAGAATACTTCGACAGAATTGCCAAATCCGACTAACTAGCAGTTCTTCGTTGCACGTACACATCTCCCCAGGCCGTAACACCTTCAATGACATGCAGATCAGGTCTCTGGGCAAGGCCGTCATCTACTACGACGACGCCATCACGAGAATCATGCCGGCCGAGCGCAAACCGAATCCGTACGCCAAGTCCAACTGTTTGCCTGAGGGTAAGGGAAACTCCGGTGGCCAGTCCGTCAACCCAAAAATCAAGCTGCTTTATAGCCAAGTCCCCGCAAAGACGTTCGAGCCACTCTTCAAAGCACTGGATAAAGTCACCTGGAGAACCGTGTGCGGTATGATGCAAGAGACGAAGGGTAACGTAGCTAGATACGTGTCTTGGAACTTTGAGAACATCACCAAGCCGTGCGGCACGCTCGAGTTCCGGCGCCCGCCGGGCGTGGACTCTCCGGCCCGGGCCAGGCACTGGGTCGCGTTCGCGCTAGGCTTCGTGTCCCGAGCGACGTCCGACCCGGCCTACTGGGAAGCGGCCAAGACGCGAAACCACGGCGGTTCTGTGGCGGAGTTGAAGACCTTCGTCACGGGGGGGCTCCAACGATTCCCGCTCCATTGCGCGGCTGCGCTCCTCAAGATCGAGGAGGACACTTCTAAGCCCCTCATCTTGTCGGCCGAAGAACAGCTGCATATTGAAGAGCTGAAGGCACGCAAGGCCAGAACGGCGAGCCCGTTCGCGAGCAAGGCTAGCTCGAGGGCCAATAGCCCGTCGGTTGGCCGGAGCGATTCGGGCGGTTGGGGGCGTTGAATAATATCCAGCATGCGTAGAAAGGAGTCAGGAATGTACGAATAGAAGCCGAATAAGCATAGAAAGTAGTCAGGAATGCATTAATAAAATCTGAATAAGTGTAGAAAGGAGTTAAGAATGCATTAATAGAAGCCGAATAGGGGTAAAAAAGAATCTGTAATGTATTAATAAAATCCGAATAAGCGTAGAAAGGCGGCAGGAATGCATTAATAGAAATTAAATAGGTGTAAACAGGAGGCAGGAATACATTAATAGAAGCCGAATAGGCGTAAAAAAGACTTAGGAATAGATTAATAAAATCTAAATACGCGTAGAAAGGAGGTAGGAATACATTAATAGAAGCTGAAAAAGCATAGAAAGCAGTCAGTATTGCATTAATAGAAGCTAAATAGGCATAGAAACGAGTTAGGAATGCATTAATAGAAACCGAATAGGTATAGAAAGGAGGTAGGAGTACATTAATAGAAGCCGAATAAGCGTAGAAAAAAGGCAGTAATACATTAATAAAAGCTGAATAGGCATAGAAAGGAGTCAGGAACGCATCAACAGAAGCTAAATAGGCGTATAAACAAGTGAAATAGGCATAGTAAAGTGTGAATTAGGCGTATACCGCGATGATAAATACTTAAGCATTAGATTGTATAGCGGAAGCGTATAGGATGGAGATAATCTTTTCCCAAAGGCGTCACTGGTTATGGGATATTGAGGTATATTTTTAGACTTTTTTTCTTTTTTAATTTCTTTTTCGTTTGGGTTGTATATTGGAAGCCACTTTACACCCTGTTGGTAAATATGTTATCTACATTGATGCGCTTCTTGTATTTTCAGCCTGCTGTTCTCGGGCAACAGAAACTAGTCTTTGAGACAACCCGCCACCGTCATTGACTGCAGTGATACATTTAGAGCGCTTTCACAATTTCACCTCAGGGCCAGGGTTCATAAAAATATCACTCGTGTTTCGATGCCACGCAGCCGAACATGACTATCCAGTGAAAGCAGCGTGAAACCGCCACAGGGAGGCTTTTTGCGGCAGGCCTGACAGTGTCCATGCTGCATCATGCAGCGGCAGGTCTTTTCGTGCCGTGCGTGCTGTCGCATAAAACCAGTTTGCCTGGAAATGATGGATGTTGTTCTTCTCGGGAGCGGCGGTTCGCTATTGGAATTGGAGCTGACCTCGGCTAATCTCCATCATGTGTGTATGACGACATCTATAGCACCTTGGCGCAAATAACTATCAAGAAGAGTATATCAGCATTGGAGTTTATACATGTATCTCTAATAAAGAGGAAGAATGGGTAAACTCACCAGGGTTTATAGCGTGTGCCAGTGCAGAAATTTCTAAGGGCAAGGGGAGGCGATTTCTGTTAAAATTGGATGAATTGGTGACGGTACCAATATTGATGGACGACAGGAAATGAAGTTTGGTTTTCAGGGGCTTTCAACATTGGGCAAGCGAGCCTGTGTATTTTAGACTGGAAGCTGCTCCCAATGTGAGACCCAGTTTCGGGCCCTGGAGCAGCCGCACCTCAGAAAGACTGCTGGGTCTCCCTCCTCACTGAGCAAGTGACTGAGTAAAAAAAAAAAATTGTATTCATTGCGTTCATGTCACAGTACTCATGCGGATTCTACAGAGACATACCTCAGTCATTCCGTACCTCATAATCTCTGGTATATACAATCCCTGGCTGCTGAATGTCCCTGCACAAATCCCCATGGTTGGCCTGGGAGCCAAGCCTGTTCTCAAGATCTCCAGGCTGGGAGATCAAAGTGTTGGAAGCTGTCTTGGTACTACCCGGCACAGCCACATAATTGAAGTTGTCCACCTGACTGACCATGGTGTCAAGGTCATTTATGTGGTTGTCTTGAGCGTTAGCATTTCGGGTTCTTGCCCTCCTCATTCTCTCAAGGAAGGTCTCGGTGGGCTTGTATGTCTTGCTTGCTTTTTTGGCAGATGCGGCGAATAGTTGGGGGAAGGCTGAAAATGAGGCAACCATCACAGCTATTTTGTAAACAGATCATTAATACTCAGTGTCAAATCGCAGTTTATCAAGTGGGTTGTTACTTACCAAGGGAAGCTTCGATTGAACTCCAGAGGAATACGTATGTAACATCTTGTGCGCCGCTGTTCCATCTGAATGCAAGATTGTCTACTGCTCGGACAATTGCGGCAACCATGGTGATGATTGTAAGAGAGAAAAGTCCGATAAAGGCCATCTTCTTGGCTAGACGGAGGCGGGTATTCCAGACCATAATCACTGGAATAATCATGACTACGTGGTCACGGTTCACGACAGTGTTAGCAAACACGGACCAGGAGATGATGCGGGACGAAGGGGATGTCTCAAAACTCACTCAGAAAATCCGAACATACATCCATGGCGGAATTAAACTTCATAGTCACTCTGACATAGCGGACGTGGTCGGGCTTTTGGCAGTTGGCCAAGATATACTCGGGGTTGCCCACGAAGCATTGCCAGGGATTGGTGCCTATGCTCACGGCCCAAAGCGCCAAGATGAATCCCACAAGAGGCCACCACACGTGTCGGAGCTTGTCGACGTTCATGTCAATCCGTCTGAAAAACAAGACGACCGACAGCTTGACGGCGGTGAGGGTGGAGCAGAATAGAACCTGGGCAACGCCCGTGATGTTCATTGTCCGTTTGAGTTTCCTCAAGAGGTCGCCAATGTCGTCTGGTGGCGCACCGGCAGAGACTTTGAGAACGTAATACATGTCTGGGGCATTGCATTGCCATATAGCAGCCATGGTTACGACAAGGAGGGCGGCGAAGATGACAAGCGCATCATCATAAAACAGGCGCCGCGCGGCCACCAAGCGCGCGTATATGCGAACCGCAAGGAAAACAGTAGCAAGCGCCGCGAAGGCCCAGATAGTGTTGCGGAAGACTGAGAGAGAAATATGCGGATTGTGTGAAGGCGCCATTGTGGATTCGATTGATATACCCAGTCTCAGTTCCGGACATCAAAGCCCTCAGGGCCCGGGGAGATTATTGGGATCAAATACTAGCAGAGCGGCTAGGTTCGATGCATGTGCATTAGGCATCCCTTCCAAAAGAAGTGTTATATTGCGAATCGAGTCTCGCCAAGTGCGCTGTGCCGGAAGCTTAAAGATCGACTCCAGGACAAAGCCAGCCACAGAGCGTCCAACCTGCGGCTGTTCCCTTGTTCGGCGCGTAAGGGTGCATCGCAACTCCCAACAGCACATGACCTAAACTACCTTGGATGCCAACAACCAAACACACCCTAGCTTCCGCATAATCACCGTGACCATGACCCTTGTAAATGTAGTACTGTCAGACCTGTAGGTAAGCATACGAGCCATAAGCATAGGTAACCAGGTCAAATTGGAATGGGTCCGGCCCTGATGCTTATGTGCAGGCTTAGCTGGACTAACGTGGTCGTTCCAGGTGCTACGCCACGGACGCTTGCGAGTTTCTAGAAGACAAACATTCCCCTAGGAAGCTTGGCACAGGTTTAGTGAAAAAAGACACAAAAATCGTAACATTGAAGTAGGTAGTCACGGTCACGAAGTAAATCGCTTGAGTCAACAGGATACCAACGACGATGAGTTTGAGCTGAAAGATCCACAACCGACTCAATATTAAAACTGCAGCTAAAGAGTGATAATGATTATTATGAAGGCTTGCCTCGCCTATAAATACAGGTGAAGGGCAGGATCTAGAAAGAAATGTCAAGAAATGAAATGGTAAAAAGATCTGGTAATTGCGATTTATACCAAGGCTTAGATACTAATTATCGACACTATATTTTTCAGTTCCATTCTGTCATGAATTTTGACCAAATCTTTGGTTCCGTGAATTTTCACGAGCGAGTGAATGTTCAGGGGTGACCGTGGGGTGACGCAGGCTTCCCCAATTCTCCGGCTCTCCTTGCCGCGCTTGACATGGCACACAAAGGGCACTAAACCCGTTATGGATATTGACAGGGCCGTGACGGCTTGGCACCTGCGCTGCCTTCAACGTCATTTCTCCATCCTGAGAACAACAACAGACAGCTTTCCCTGAAAGTCAACACTGTTCGGAATTTCTAGCGCGTCATGCAGCTGAACAAAGAAAGACAAAGAAGAATACGACAAGACCTGCACAAATCCCTTCCCAGCGAGGGAACCCCCGAATTAGAAATGTCAGTAAAACGCGTTCTCCACAGCACCCTAAAACCCCAGTAAACAGTGGCCCCGAAGCTAATAACAGAGCTCCATCACTAGATGGCATCGCAATCAACAACAGTCTCCCCTCCTGCGGCTTCCTCCCGAACTGCGAAATCGGATCTACGATCTTGTCCTCCGTGTAGGCCAAATAAATGTCTGTTATAAGAAGTGGGAACATAAGAAGAGATTCCGAAAGGGCGTCCCATACTATGAAACCAGGGAGGGCGGATTTTGGTGTCGCATACTCAGGAGGGAACAGAACCCCTGGCCTGGAAATGCTTTTAGGGTCGAACCTCCGCATGGGTTGACGCTCTTGTCACCTGTTTGCCGGCAACTGTACCACGAGACGGCCTTGCTGCCATACACCGTCAATACCTGGTCGTTTGAATCTCGATACGTGATGGATCGATATGTCGTCAAGGAGAAGCGGCTACCCCTCTCTCACCGACGTGCCATAAAAATTCTCTACTCTCAGGGGGTCTTAACTGCTGCACTCGAGAAGTACTTTGGTGGTCTGGAAGTCGTTCTTCTTGAAGGTGGCGTCAAGATGACCAAGCATATCATCGATGCTGATCCTGAGCATGCAGGTCGGCGGATGATTACCTGGGATATATCAAATACCTGGTGGAAGTGAGGGATGCACCTGAGAAACTTGATTGGTTTGCACGCCTGCTGGAGTTGAGTTTTTTGTACAGGCTGTCTCGGATTTCATCCGAAGGCGAGAACAGCAGCAGGAAAAGATTGCATGTCCAGGGCAAGATGCGAACGGTCATCTGATTGTCCGCGCAGAACTTTCCAGGCGAAATACGCACTACGCTGCAGCAACTTTGCAAAGTCGCGGTCCTGCTCTTTCAACCTTTTAATCTCATTTGAGACTTTTCTTTGCAGCTTCTCTTCCAAAGCACTTAACAACTGCGGATCAAAAGACTTAGTCTAAGAATTGGACTTCAAGCATTCACCATTTATTCAGGACCTCCTTTCACCCTAATTCATTTTATTGGCTTTGTGGTCCTAGCATTCTTTATCGACGCCACTAGCTATATCTTGATGGCGACAAAATGGATCCCATTTAGGCGCCTATTTTCGACGAGATCATCGTTAAGCAAATTTCAAAGATGGACCAATTCTTTACCGACGAATTTGAGCTTCGCTATGACCTCGCTACCGGCACCTACCAAAGTGGCCTTGTCCGCCTGTACCGTTTGCTGAGATATGGCGATCACGAAACAGCCAGCGCAGTTAGTGGGATTCTAGGCCGATCGGTCTTCCTGCAATCTCCATTCCCTGCCATCTTTGTCTGCGGAGATCCGTTCGGTATCTACTCGCCAGGACTTCAAGTACCATCTGCAATTTTATGAATAGTCAGATGCTTACCCTTGTCTTAGTATCAACCGTGTGCAGAATCTAGTCAGAGATGGCATCATTGACTGCGACACAGATGCCACCAACTGGAACTATACAACTGGCACAGACAGACCTGCTCTGGTCTTCACGATGACTCCTGACGTCCGCCACCTCGTCACCCAGATGTTAGGCCGTGAGCGACCCGATGACTTGGCAAACTCATTACAGGAGGTCATTACTCACCTGGACCTATACTATCCTGAGCCGAATACTCCAACACCGACCACGTTCGAGGACAATGCCACATTTGCTCGTGACGTTCTCATTGGAGAACAAATCATGTCGGTTCTAAATGTATTCCAACGATATTTCGACACGTCCATTCCCCGCGAGGGCGCCTCTCTGGAGTACCGCCCTCGAGATCGAATCAGGCTGATCGAACTGGGCTTGAGGCTCTGCTGGAGGTTTGTCGGACAGCGCAGGTGGGACTCTGCGCGCACCTGGGGACAAAGGCTTTTCAGAATCATTACTGAAACGCCGGGCTGTCCTGTTGACCGGCATCGTGCGCATGCTCCCATGAGGAGCTGTATGATCATGTACGCGTACGCCATGATCAAACATAACCGCGAGGATTTTGGTGAGACCCAGTTCCCCAATCGTGTTGAGGAGGAGATCCAGGGAGGCAATTTGACCGCTGAGGAGGTGAATGACTGTCGGATTGGGCTGGATTGGTTGGCTCGTGCGTACTCTTGGATGCCACCCAATAGTGTCTAGTAGTTCGATACGATGGTCGGCTGCCAGAAGTTTGGAGATGGAGGTACATATATGACAAGGTCTCTCGGTGGAAGGTCGTAAATGGTCTTACCAAGGGAGACCGGGCAATGGCTTAATGGGTTTTCATGCTAAATTGGAATGATGCGGCGGTCACTGATAATTAGATATTCTTTCGTCATTTTCAATAATCTTTTGTTGGCGCCGCATATTCACATGTACCAGCTACGATATCTTAGCCGTTATCCTTACTTGGGTAGTAACACCTTGTTAATTGCCTCTTAACGGGAATATTAATGCCTTTGAGTCACCAGCGATATGTATTTTTCCTAGTTTCCGATACCTACTATAATATGTAATGCTCAAGCTCTCGTGTCCATGAAAGAATATGGCGTGCATCCATCCTGCGGAAGAATATCACACCTCAAGCGTCTCATGGGCAGTCTGTAAATTGGGTAATACCAAGCCAAAAGTCATTGCTTGTCATGCTGGATGCATACTGTCCTGTTGAGAAACATGGTAGAAATATAAACCAAAAGAAGTCCAACGGCAACATTCATTTATCGCAATCCATTTCTTCATGAGCCTCTTGTTCTCTCGGATGAGGTTGAGGGGAACCGTTCTCCTAAAAACAGGGTGGTCACTGGCAGGCCTGCCAATTCACGCAGTTGGTGGTAAAAGATTCCTGCTTGTGAACCTGGAATGCTCGTTGAGAACTTGATTTGCAGTTCTTCTTTGACTGTTCCGCAGCTACCCGCCACAGACTCTCAGAGAAATCATGACGAGCCGTTGTATACCGTTATGTATTGGCCGTTTTCTGTCCTCGTGATAGGATTCGTAAATGTGGGAAGGAAGAAGGCCGAATGGCAATACTGTTCGTTATGGATGGAAGAACTTGGAATAGGCTGCATACAGAAGCTGAAGCTGCTAGATGGTTTTGAACGTGGGATTCTGTTAAGTCACAATGGAAAACGGTGGTCACTTAGCAACTGGAACCTGGAAGGGTGTGCAGGTGGCCCTGATGGCGGACCTTCCTTTCTCCAGCTAGTTGGAGGGCTTGCCCTAGGAGCGACCTACCCCCGGCCACTGGGAACGGAAACCCCGCTTCCTTCCTCCAAATTCCAGGTCTTCCAAGATTTTTTGGATCGAAGCTTCAATATGACATGATTTGGGAATTGCTTGCAATAAAGAATCTGGCAGGAGTTTTCTCTTCCCTTATACCGACGGTTGACAGAGTTTTTCGAGAGTCATTGCTCAGTATGTTTGACCGAATCATCCCCCCACGTTGCATTCTTCCCAAGATGCCGCGCTATCACTACCAGCATCTCAGGCTGACGCTACAGAAGGGTGCCCGGGCATCCGTGAGCAATCGCTCACGATGGTTCACGTTTAACGTGGACCAAATGCTTGTGTGGTGGCTCCCGCCCGAGGTTACAATAACAGGTATGTCATATGATTGATCTGACTACGTGTGCAAGATGAGAGCTGAAAATTTTCTGGAATGCAGAAAACAGACCGAGCAGCGACCACTGCCATGATCCCGTATAACGCCAACATGGCGATCGGGCGGACATTCTTCCGCCCAATGGAGTGCCGGACCCATCGCCGGATCACAGACGTCGGGGAAGAAAGAGAAGTAAAGGGGTGTATAACCAGCAAATAATAATTTTGGCGAATGAATTCTCAACCATACCCCGAGGCGTACGACCTGATGATCAAGGGGTTTTCGCCCAACTACAAGGGCAACCCAGATCTCGAGCGCAACCGGCGCGCTCAATCCCAGAGGCAAGATTACGGTTCGACCAAGAATTCCCCCGATATTGAATGCGACACTAACCGCCGCATCACAGACGTCGAGGCATACGACCTGATGGTAAGGGGTTTTCACCCAACTACAAGGGCAACCCAGATCTAGAGCGCAATCGGTTCGCCCAGATTCCTGAGGCAGAGAACTGCAGCAGGTCTGCTGGGGTGGCCTACGTTGTGCCTGTCAGGGGTGCTTGCCACCGTGGTCTGCCTCGGTGTTGTCATGCTTCAAGACAAGCCTGATTCTTGTTTAGGTTACAGCGTTATCGGGCATAACCGGAAGAAGACAAGCCTGAAAACTCGGCAAAGAATGTTGTGTTTGGCATTGCCTTCCAGTTTGTCATCACCATAATCATGGCGGTCTACATCAAGATTGAGATGCGCAAAGTGAAGAAGGTGTTGTTGGACGAGCAGGAAGAGCGTGGACGGGTGGCTGCCGCACAAACCTCATCATTCGAACTGATGGATAAATTGCTCATGATGAGGTCCCGGTAGCGAAGGTACAGCGTATTCTACTTCTGGATGTTGACAAGAATTCAGGAGCTGACATAAGAAATATAGGCACAGCCCGCGGTGTTTTTCAGCAGCGCAATCTCTGCCCTCCCGCTCCCGACCTTGGGATGTGATGTTCTTCCAAGAGTGCAAGGGCGAGACGGTTGTCGAGTCTACCAACCCTAAGGTTCCTCGCTTGAATGGGCCCATCTACTTCGAGAACAGGCCCCATTTGACACATCCCGTCAACTTCGCAAACAGCGGTCTATCACAGTTGTGGCAAGATCCCCGGTCGCATCACCAGGTCTACTTCATCATCAAGCCTTCTGAGGGGATCTACCTCCGGCGGCAGTTTCCGCGATGCCAATTACATCATTGTCACCAACCCGTTCCACCATTTCGACAAGGCTCATCAAGCCAGGACCGTTTTCGGGCAAGAGGATGTTACATTCACCAAAGGCAAAAGAAGAACGATTTCATTTACCACTTCATGGTGTCCAACAAAGATTGAGAAGCGGACGATGCCGGATCTCACTGGGAGCGGGAACGTCTCCGACATTTCAATTGCTACCAGATTGAGTGTGAACATATTCCGTGGTGGCTTGACAACGATGCTGGTGGAAGAGCTGCAAATTTTCAGCAAGTAAGTAATCCCACTGCAAAGAGAAAATCTTCTACGCGATATGTGTGCTGATACGAGAAAGCAGTTACTTCCTAATGCCATCCGGACTGTAGGAGCTTCATGACGCGTACTACTTGGAAGTACCGCCATACCGGTCATGGAACAACATACCAGAGCAAAGAAACGGGCCAGTTATACCCTGAGGACCGAAATGCTGGTGTGAGGACATTAAGAGAGGACTTATTCGAAATCAAATTATCTTGGGGTCAACCCGCTGTGACTTCAACTAAAGTTCCGTAATCGCATCAGAAAGAACACTGACTATGGGATGAACTTTGGGGGTGCATATAGCTGAATCTATATATATGTAATTCTAACTGATAACTGCTGTAAAAGTCCTTTGGCTTGTAGGCAGTCAGGCAGTGACCACGATACTTAGACATAGAGTCCACTCGTGAGGTGTTTTACTGTGTTTTCTCTCCTTCTTTTGTTTCACCGTGACACTCTCCGACTGTTCGGTTCTCGTGGTCCCATCTGTAACGCGCCATCGTGAAGTCTAGTTTAGTGGCATTGGCTATTTCGTGCCTGGTATAATATGGTGTTAAGAACACACCGAGGTTGTATAAACCCGTGGTAGGGTGACTTTGTCCCTCGCTTTGCTGTAAGATGATACCAGGAGTGCAAAGCTGTCCTGCCCGAGCAGATTGTCGTCGTCTCGTTTCTGCTGTGGGATGGTGCCTGGAGCGTCAAGATGTCATACCTAAGCAGGCTGGTTCGTCTCGCGCTTGCTGTGAGTCGGTGCCAGGGGCATAGGATACCCTGCCCGAGCAGTTTGACTTCGTCCCGCGCTTGCTGTGACGTGGTGCCAGGTGCGCAAACAACTTCGTGCATGGCGCAAGCATGTCTTGTCGGGAAGGTGCCCGCCAGAAGAACAATCGCGACGGGGTTGATCAGTGCTTGGTAGCTACAGATACATGTATATATTCTGAACTTCCCTTTCACCTTCAAACTTTCCCTCTTCTTCTTCTTTTCCTTGAAAAGAGGTCCAGTCTGTTTCTTCCAGCCCAGCCTTTTCTTTTGTTCTGCTGCCCGCTGGCGTTTTCGATCTTTTTTTCTCTCCAATTTTTTTTTAAAAAAACAAACCCGAAGAAGCCTCCTTCCCCTCCTTCACAGGCCTTAGGGTATAGGTCTTTTCGTCTCCCCCGGCACCAGCACAGAGCTTTTCCTCCAATTATTTCTCTCTTTTTCAGGGGATCACAGAGGTCCATCCTGCCCCTCTTGTCACGAATCCATTCACGTCGACATACCACCATTCCCGCCGGCACGCCCAGTTTTGTTTTATGTAACCATCAATCAGGCTACCAAGCGCGTCGATTACCCACTTAGGGCAGCGTTGTTTTCTGTCCTCCCTGTCACCCCCTCCGCCAGGCTACATCCCTTTCGCCAGGTCTTTGTTCTCATTGAGATACCACCATTCCCGCCAGCACGCCTTCTTTTTCTATAACCATCAACAAGTCTGCCAAATCCGTCGACTACCGAGGGCAGCTCCTTTTTTTATTTTTTTTAAGCTCACTGACGGTCCCTCCGCAAAATTACCTTTTCTGCCGCCAGGTCTTGTTTTCAAGTTATCTTCCTCTGCTGAGCTCAAGGAATACATTCTCCTCGACATACCCTGAAGCATCGCCATTTCCACATGTACCAAGATGGCTTCCTCCACCACCACCGACCATCAATCCGCCGTGGCTATCCTCTTCTGCACCATCATTGAGGCCGACCACTTCTCCTTCGATATCCTCCACCGCGAGTTGATCGCCCTTGGTGTACGCCAGTACACCTTTACCCTCACTACCAGCGAGCTGGGTAAGTCTCTTTTTGTTTTCATATTACTACCTGCCCATTGTTTTTGAAGAGACCAAGTCATATGCCTTTTTTTTTTTCTCTTCTCGACCCCTGATACAGACAATCGGACTAAACAAGCTACCAAGCTGTTTACCGAGACATCCCCATTGTTTTGTCTGTCCCCGTTTATTTGTTTCCCCGTAGATGCAACAAACTGTTGGACCAATGACTAACAGATCATCTTTTTCTCAGCCTATCGCACCCTCCTGCCGCCACCCAACCCTCTCTTCGCCGTGGTCGAGCACCACCTCAACCTGGCTGGCGTTTTCCCGCCATGTGCGGGTGAGATGGGCGAGTTCTCTCGCGGCGGGATCGACCGCCTGCTCGCCCCGGTATTGCGAGAGGGCACCGCCAACTGGTTTGGGTTGGTGTGGTCGCTCCTCGGGCTGGGGGTGGTGACCCTCCAGGTCACCCCCTGGGACGGCCACGTCACATTCTGGGGCGAGTGGTTCGACTTCGGCTCCGGCCAGGTCGAAGAGGTCTGGCACGGGGTGCGCCTCGTCCCGACAGCCAACGCGGCTGTCATGGACGCCGCTCCGTCGCCTCGCTCGACTCCCGCCGTCGGGCAGCTGTCGGCCCATGGGGCAAACCCGGGCTTGCTGGCCGCCGCCGAGAAGGCCGCTGAGGACGTGGGCTCCGGAGAGGAGAGCGTTGCCGCCGCCGTGCGCCGGGCTCTTAGGAGCATGAAGCTCGCTGAGGAGGAGGAGAAGAGGAAGAAGAAGGAGAAGGCTGCCGCTGAGAAGGAGAGGGAGAAGAAGAAGAAGGAGGCCAAGAAGAACGAGGAGGAGCTCGCCCGCAATGTTGCTCGGCTCGCCCCGTTTTTGGATGAGGATGAGAAGCTGGATGGTTGGTGCCCCCAGGACGACTTGTACGATTAAGACACCGGCGGACCGACATGGAACCCGAGTTCAATATGCCTGGAGAGTTTGTTTTGTTTTTACCACCGAATCGAGCGACCAACGGCCAGGGAGCTCTCGCTGGCTCCCTTTGACAGTCTTTCTGTTTGGTTTTGATTTGCAAAGTGGGCGATACTTTATCGTCATCGAGTCTTGGGCTATGTTATGAATGCTTTGGTTGTCACACTGTTTGTGTTTCTGGAGGGTTGGCTGGTAAGTGCCCCCCAATTAACTTCGAAAGAGGACTGAGTCGGCGACTAACCGAACTGTTTCGGCACAGCCATCGCATCTCAACGGAGTTATTTGACCCTCAATGCTGCGCTCTCCAAAGTCATGAGAAATCTACATTGAACCGACTCAGTTTAGGTGGCTTCAATGTCTTACATATGGAATAGTCGTGCAGCAATTTCCAGCCCTCTCGACCAGTCAACCTCGTGCTCCTCGAGGAGACAAACGAGAAGAACCGTCTTCCATGATATTTTCACACCCATTTGCCACGTTCTCCCTCGATCTTCAGCCCTCTACTTCTTGGTATAAGCCGAGTGGTACTGTAAGCGCCGTTGGTGGATTGGACCTAGGAACGACTGTCGGTCTGGCGCGAGCACAGCATGAAATCGTCGCCTTCAACCGCCCCATGGATTCATCCACGGACAGTTCCCAACGCCCAATCCGCAACCATCTCTCGGAAGTCGCAAGCTCTCCGACACCGTAATCTGCATAGATCCAGAGTTCGATGCAATTGCAGGATGCCAGTACCACGCCTGGCACGACACTACGGTCCCGAGCCCAATTTTTGGCAAGCCGGAACCCCGCAACAGTTTCAAGAAGTGAACGGAGGTTTTTTATGGCTGGGTCAGAGACCTGATGCCTCGATCGGGGTACGAAACCAAATTGTCGAATTGTGGGCCGATATTGGCCCTACATAAAGACTGCGCATGTCTTTGCAATTATACGGCCGGCCGGACTGCTCTCATCTCTGGCCACCCTCCAGGCACTGATGGAGGAGATTGCCAAATTATAAAAGGAATGCTCACCGTCAGCTTTATCGAGCGCTCACACCGCCCTGATCTCTCAAGATAAGATCCTCGATGGCGTATACAGGGAAGGCCAGTACCTGCCAGGTCATTACTTCGACTACATCGCTGGCACTTCGGTCGGTGGGCTGATTGCCATCATATTGGGCACGCTCGGAAACAGCGTTGAGGACTGAATCAACGAGTTCCACCGCCAGAAGAAAGCCACTTCGTTTCCGGGCTCGTCCAGTGTTCCTTCCATCCGAGCTTTTACTCCTCCTCGTCGAGGCCGCCCGGTGAAGGAATAAGCGGGGCCATGAGACTCTCGCCAGACAACCTTTTCATATGCTACCTTGAAAGATCTCGACCGTGGCGGCGACCACGATCCCGAGTCGAACCCCCGACTCCAGATGAATTTGCATCGAGCATTGTCTCTCGTCTCCGCTTACTTTCGCCCAGGAGGCAATTCTCTATTCTTATTGATAAGCAACGGTATCTGGGATTGCCATTTCGCCGCAGTCAGTCAAGAACAGAACTGGCACGGCAGAGTTTCTAAGATTACCCGGACCTTCTGGCCAAGGGAGTACTCGCTGCCTCTGTCAGCTTGGCGTTGCTGAAAAAGATAGGATCCGAGGGATCTGCTCGAGATTTTCGAGATTTATCGCGGCTGGATATCGCAAGTTCCTGTTGTCACCTTCCCGCCACATGGTCCTTCGGCATGCTTGTAGCACACCGGGGTTGGGTTCGGGCAAAGCCATGTTTATGGCTTCGTATATGGACTGATGGGTTGGTTGATTGGGTGTGAATGGCGGCGTGGAGGAGAACACAGGGGAGGGGGAGCGGGCGTTGTCATGTTGCTTTACCTGATGATTAACTGGCTGGCCACCAGAAAAAAACCAGAGATTGGTATTACCCATGATGTTTTGAGGTAGTTGTAGAATTATATGTAGTTTTACAAAACAGTCATTATTCACGGTTTTAGTTTTTTATTTAAATGCCCTCGTCATTCTGTTTGGCTTGTTTCGTCGATCTTCCAGCAATCTGGGTGACCAAAAGTTGTGGGTTCCTCAAATATCCTTGATTTAAGATTTTACACAGGGATTGGAGTTGGGGATAAGAGGACGGTGTCTCGGAGACGATACGTGTAGTCCGTCGCAAGACACGAAGCCTGCCTGATCAGCAGTTCACGGGCGGAATGCTTTCCCCTTTGTCTTCAGGGACGCCCCTGTTCTCGTATCCATGCTCAAAATCCTGCTACTAGTAGACCTATGCCAAACGAGATTTACCTAGCCCCCTTTCGCCCTCAACCTACAATCCTGTATGTATATTCCAACGGCAATCCATCGTGTGATCGGCGGGCGTCAGTAACACCAGGATTAAGACAAGTATGGCGGCAAATCTGGCGGGCGTAGATGACGGGATCGGCAAGCAAAAGATCTTTGCTTGAGCAGGCAATCATCATGTTGATGTCTATTGGCGGACTTCTAGGGGGCGCTGTAAAATAAATATCTATCGAGATCGATAGCGAAGCCACTGGCACTTGAGAAAGGACCCGGTTTACCGTGGCCAAGCCCCCTTTGGGCTCATTGCATCCATCCAATGAGGATTGCCATATGTGTGTAGGATCAACCATGCACGAGAACCAAATCGGATGCCATCAGGCAAAAAGCCCCCACACAGTCGGGCGACTAAGCCGCGGAGGAGGAGATGTTGACACGCTGCAAGTTGATGAATCTGGAAACTGGGGGGATCTTGGCGTTCATGTCGACGTTGTCCTTTCTTCAAACGTTGATTCTCTTTTCATATTCCTCAGAAATAAGGCACCCATTTCCCGAACGAGCGACTCGCAGAAGCCAGTAGGAGGTGAGGTTACATCCTGACAGAGAGCCAAGTCTGTTGGTTGCGGCACAGCTCGCAACGTCCGAACATTTGTCCCCACATGACGCGTCTCACATATTATGTCGTACAAGGCATATTATTCCAGGCATACCATCGCTGATACTTGTATAGATATAGAAGCCACTCCGGGCTCTCTTCTTTTTCTTGCTGTTGTTGTCTTGTCTGAAAATCATCAAACAATGTCGTCCATCGAATCTGCTCCCCTTCTTTCCACGCCGGGACACGGCCCCATTCATCTCCCTCTCCACAATGGCGGAGAGACATCTCCTCCCAAACGTCACCTAATCCCTCGTATCGGAGCCTGGCTTCACGTCTTGATCGCTCCGGCCGTCGCGGCGCTGGGCATCGTCGTGGCGGTCAAGTACAGCCACAGTCCGCGGCATTATAGCCTCGCTTGGCACATCATAGATGCACTTCCCTGGGTTGTTACTTGGGTCAGTTATTGCCTTCCTTGGCCCTAATTCATGTTCCTACTCTCTGACGGGTGAACTGTTATCTAATCGGTCGGGTGTGTGTACAGGCCATCATCACCGCCTTCTGGTCCCTAGGAACCCTTGTGCGCTACCGCGCGTCGAAGAAACTCCTCGCTCTCACTCCCATCGCCCTGGCTTTTCATCTCCTCGTCGGCGAATGGGCTCTCGAAGCGGCCGTAAAGGGCTTCGACTTGTTCAACTGGGGAGGACAATGTCAGGTGTATAAATGGCCAGAACCTCCGGTGGTGGACGAGGACTGCATGAAATGGCGGACCACGTTTGAGCCCTGGGTTTGGGCTTATTTGATTTTGCTAGTTGTGTTTGCGTAAGTCTTGAGTCCTGTTAACAACCCCCCTGAACTTGAAAACAAAAGAGGTTTGGGCACTGACTATGTTGTTTGTGGCGACCAGGGCTGTTCATATTATTCTTGCCTTGACTTATGCAGTTTATGCATTCCAAGCTAGTCGTGAGGCATGGCAGAAGAGAGAGCAGTGGCGGGGAGGTGATTGGGGCGTACTGGTGCCGGCTTATGCGTTTACTGTTGAGTTTACGGTCAGAGTCGGACGGCCTGCTCCTGCGCCTGCAGGTGTGCCCGTGCCTGCTAGCCAGGGAGAAGGAGGGAGCTGAGGTGTCTTTGTTGGTGTGAGGATGTGTTGAGGGAGGCTGGGTGGAAGACTATCAGAGGAATAATGCCAGAGAGGCAACAGGATGAACTGGACGGGGGTCTGCGGACCAGTGAAGAAACGGAAATTGACTGGGAAGGAATATGGATGTTTGTTAATAGACTAAATAGCTATCCTTTACTGCTTAATGCGAGAGACTGGCCACTGTAATAGCTTCATTGCAGCACTTTGGGGGTACCAGCCAGTGAGTTCAGCATACTCCTCAGCAGCCTGCTTAGTGAACATGAACGCGGAGGGATCGGGGACAGACGTACCCGGGCCGTACCTGCCTTCGACCTGCCTTGGAGAGATAGCAGGTTCATACCGGCCAATCGTTTGGGACCCGCGTGGGAGTTGTTGGTGGCCCTATTTTAGAGATTCCCCTCTTCCGTCCCAGCTTTTTCTCTTTTCCCATCTTGATACAACATTTCCTGGACTCCGATCCCGGTACGAAATATTCACGACTTTGGTTAGTTCTATCTCCAAGCTGAGTTTTATTTGCGATCAATTATTTATTGGAACTCGAAGCAGAAAGTCGACGTTTTAGTCGGTCGTCCTCCCCCCTCAGGGGGTGCATTCCAGCAATGGAATGCAGTTCCTGTCGCCGCAAGGCGGCAGTATGGTGCGTACTCTCTCTCAGTGGCTTTTCATCCCATCTCGTTTCTAATCTCCAACTCAGTTTCTTGCTATGCTCACTCCGTCCCCATGAGGGGTGCATTCCAGCAATGGAATGCAGTTCCTGTCGCCGCAAGGCGGCAGCATGGTGCGTACTCACACTCAATGTCTTTTTTCCCATCCCAAGTAATTTATCCTTCTAACTTGACTTCAGAGCTGCGCTCACTCCCCGTGAGCAGAAGTTGATTCTCTATGGTCTCCTCACCCTAGAGGACCTGCCGGCGGTAAGTCACTCCTCCAGCATCATTGATATCGCAAACCCACAATCACTTTACAGCTATGAGACCTATTCCAATTTGGGCTGCAATGCAATTGACACCATTTTGCATTCAACCTCACAATACATTCTAACACCAATCTCAGATCAATTGCCCGACGTTGCCCAGCGCATGGGCATGTCCAACCCGCGCTCCGTCTCCAACGCCTGGGCGATCATCAAGAAGAAGATCCGAGACTTTGACACGGCCAACAAGGTCCCGAGTACCACCACCAGAGCGGCTCAGGCCCCCGCCACCCCCGTCAATAGCAACGGTGGTCGCAACAGGCGCTTCCTATCCAGGTCGCTTTGGCTTAGACGGTGATCGGATCTCCTGAAAATCTTCCTGCATTGGCCTTTTCAGGATCCGCTTTTTTGAGTACTGAAATAATTTCCTGAAAAATCCAACTTGGTTCAGGAAAGCCAGTTCAGAAATCTGAATACCTATGCAATTTGAATAAATTGCAAAGCGTGGGAGTAAATTGGTCGTGCCATATCAAAGGGTTTTCTGGAGGCTCTTGATGTACATCTAACCAAGTTGAAGCAATATCGTCACCATACATTCAGTGCCACGGCTCTATTTTTTTTAGATACCGTCCTGCCTCTCTATGCCACCTCTGATCCTGAATGTCAGTCAACTCATAAACCCGAGTTGCAGGGACGATGACCGTAATGTCTCCAGGCATGCTTTCGCACCTGGTTCCCATAAATGCCTGGAAACAGACACATGTATTAGGTGAATACGCCGGAGATGAATATTGAAGACTCGGAACCGAGACTGAAGATCACAGCTACCTGTAAGCCCCGCGCCTGAATAGCCCGAAACTGAGAAGGAAGTCTGGAAGGAAAGAAAACGGAAATAGGGCCTGCTGGCGCCCGCCGCTCCCCGTAAGATCGCGATTTCTCGGAGTCGCTGCAGGAAACGACAACTAGACTCAAAGGTTTCACGGAGTTCTCTAGCTTTCTTTCTTTGCTTTTTTTCTTCGCTCCAAGGTAGGTTCCTCTCCAACTCTTCCCACTCGAACATCTCCCTCATTCCACACGTACTGTTGTGTGCGACGAATCTGGGCATATGAAATTTCCTTTTTCGTACCCCACGCACGTGACGTTGCTCACCCTGGCTCAAGCTTGACTCAGTCGCTGCTAAGGATTCGCTCAGGCCGGCTCACCTTTTGCTCACCCTAATTACCATTTCCGGCAGCCTGCAAGTCACTCCAACTCTAGTCGAGGGGGGCCAGAACTGGTTCCGTATATAAAATGGGCCGAAGTGTGTCTTATTTTTGAAACTAGCAGTCTTCTTATGTTCGTATTACTTTTTGTTCCGTCATGGTAAAACAATGCCGGCAAGATGGAAGCAGTTGGGCAGTAGACTTGATTTGAACTAGAGGTGAGTTCAATGTTGTGGAACTAGCATGCGTATGATAAGCGCCTGCAGTTCTGTTTATTTCTGCCTTTTCCGTCCAATTCTCATGTAAAAGGACAATATTACGCCCTATACGTAATCCCTCTGTATATAGACCACTGGAGGTTACTTTATGAGTACTATAAAGCTTTTCTTACTATTGGTATTGCTATTATGACCGTTTTTATTGCGTAAAGAGGGCTCATGACCATGGGAGGCGAAATACTCTAAACAGCTAATGTATTGGAAGAACTAGCTACCTCCACTATAAGTGGGAGTTTTTCCAGCCCCAAGACCTCAGGCCTGCGTGGCTTGCCCACACCACTCTGGCTGGCCAGGTGGGGCAACCACCTGACCTCCAATAGATAATACAATGCATTGGTGGCCCGCTGACCCCGGCCTGTGAAACCAAGCACAAGCCCCCCCTCCAATGCCCAATTCACCACGAATTGCATGCCTACGAACCAAATTTCCCCGCTGGGGCTGAGCCGACCCACGTCACTCCTCGGGCTTCATCAGTAGAGCCTGATGTCAAATTCAGTTCTCATCCTACCACTCCCTAATGCAAGGAACCATAGCCCCCAGAACCAGCGCTATATCGTACACATGTTGCCCTCTTCCACTGGCACCTCATGGAACCTCTCAGCGCTCTTTCAATCGCTGCAGCCGTCGTTCAATTCGCCGACTTTGGCGGCGGCGTGCTTAAACGTGCTCTCGACATCTACAAATCTCTCTCGGGTCGGTCAGCGGAGGACATTGAGTTGGTCACCGTGTCGCGCGACCTGGCCAACCTCGTCAACGAGGTGGAACGCAAGGACCGTGAGAACAGAGGTGGTGTGAGCTCCAACGCCACCTTCATCCGATTGTGTCGTGAATGCCGGGATGCAAACGGCGAAATTCAGACCATCATCAAAAAGCTCCAAGCTCATGGCACAAGCAAAATATCTCGAGCCACTTCTAGCTTTGTGGTCGCTTTGAAAAAGGTCACCACTGCTCGTGATCTCCACGACTTGGCTGAACGGATGGATCAACTCCGCCAGCAAGTAATGGCCGTTCTGCTCTCGCTGCTGTTGAACGAAGCACAGAAAACCGGTCTCGACCTGCGCCAGTGCGCGAAACAACAAGCTGACATGATCGCAAAGCTGGACCGACATCAGCTCAATCACATTTTTCGGCAGCTCTTTTTTGAGACCATAGGAAATCGTGAATCCGACATTCCTAAACGGTACACTGAAACATTCGAGTGGATATTCAAGGAGCCTCGAAATTCGGAAGCTGGGCAGCCACTATGGTCTAGCTTTCCACGATGGATGGAGGATGACGGGGAGTCTAACAGGCAGAATCTATTGGATGACGGGTAAACCGGGCGCGGGGAAGTCGACCTTGGTCAAATTCATCGCCAATGACCCACGGTTCGAGAAACACCTGCGAGTTTGGGCCAACGGATGCGAAATACTGATGGCTAGCTTTTTCTCCTGGAATGCAGGCATGGACAGACTCCAGAAGACGCACGAGGGACTCCTTCGGACGCTTCTCTTTGAGCTAGTACAGAGGAAACCTCAACTTGTGGCAACAGTCTTTTCTGCCCGCTGGTTCCTTCTTCAGTCGCTCAAAGACATTGTCCTGCCCGCCATGGGTTTCGATGAGCTTATCGCGGCCTTTCAGAAAGTTCTACGAGCGGCTGGGAAGAATCTCAAGCTGGTCTTCCTCATTGACGGTCTCGACGAGTTTGATGAGGACCATGAAGACCTGATCCGTCTTCTCCAGCAGGCCAGCAACACTCCTGGGGTCAAAATCTGTGCAAGCAGTCGTCCCTGGAACGTTTTCAGGGACGTATTCGGCAAGAACCCCATGCTCCAGCTCGAAAACCTGACTCGAGAAGACATACAACTATATACGAAGAAAAGGCTGGAGCTAAGCCTCGGCTACCGTGACTTCGCAGTCACCTCTCCGTCTGCGGCAGCCAAGATTCTTGCCAGCTTGGTGACTAAAGCAGAGGGTGTTTTCTTGTGGGTTTCTGTTGTCTCGAACATGCTGGAGA
Source organism: Cladorrhinum sp. PSN259 (assembly GCA_033725935.1). Taxonomy (NCBI): domain Eukaryota; kingdom Fungi; phylum Ascomycota; class Sordariomycetes; order Sordariales; family Podosporaceae; genus Cladorrhinum; species Cladorrhinum sp. PSN259. Next base: position 29,865 of record MU867117.1, read on the forward strand.
GCAGCCTCAGGGAGGGCGCGAGAACAGCTGAGCTCCTAGCTATCGTCGACAGCCTACCTACCCAAGTTTCGGATTTGTTTCGCTTCATCTGGAACAGAACCGGTAAGCAATTCCGCGCCGAGGCTTCCCAATACTTCCAAGTAATGAGGGCCTGCGAGAGCTTAGGAATCACCCTCTACGGATTGACACTCTGGTTCGGGGACAGTGACATATCCGTCGACATGGAAGCCGCACACATCACGAAGCAATATTTGGTCGGTGTCATCAAAACCATGGAGCGGGGGCTAATGAGCAGAACTGGTGGCCTTCTCGAGTTGTTCGATGATGACGGGACTTCAAGCCTCGCGGACATCCGCGTCTGTTTCATGCACCGAACTGCAAGTGATTGGGTAAGAGACAACTGGCAAAGCATCATGTCAGCTACAGCTATTATGGCCGACTTTGAAGAGTGGCTCTGGATTCTCAAAGGCGAGGCGTTGAGACTTACAATCAACACTACATCACTCGAAATGTACGTCAACTCAGTACCGACTGAGAAACTTCTTCAGGTGGCTTACTTGGTCAAAAATCCCCAACCCTCAACACTGGAAACCCTTGTCAAGGCTCTTGAGCGCTTCGATAGAATTGTCAGCAATGGTCTATCAGGTTATTGGGGGAACGATCTTACTTTTCGCGAGTCTCCCACCGCTGGAATTCTCGTCGGAAGGAAACTTACCGCCCAGCGAGCCGACGATTGTCACGATCTTCTTGGACTTGCCGCTCGCATCCCAATTACCGCCTACGTGAAACGCAAAGCAGAAGAGGATGTGGTTTGGTTTCGAGAGGCAGCTCTCCGATCTTGCGTTTTCGAGTGTCTGATCTATGGTTGTCACTGGAACAACAAGAGTACTTCCCGACTGGATCTCCTGGAGTTTCTTCTATCCCTTGATGATGGAAGTTGGACCGAGAGGCTTTGGACTATCAGAGAGAAGCTGAAGAAAGAAGATGTTATGAATACAAGATTCATAAGCTCTAAGCTTGTGAACTACATCATAGTCTTGATCGAAGACCACATCCCACCAGACGCACGACCTAACTCGGCCAAAAGTAGAATGAGGCACCGTCTAAAAAAGATGCTTAGGCGCGAGCAAGAGTGAGATTATTGCGACGAAGAGTATGAGAGAACACCCGGACAAGGCGAAGAGGATTGATTAGCAACACTGGGCCTATTCCTGGCAGCAGCATGACTGACAAGACACGAGGATAATAGGGGACTTCCAGCAAAACTACACCAGTCTCCACCGGCACGTCAAAGGCAACCGACGCTGCACCACCTCAGCTGCCCGCGGACGGAGACGGGGCAACAGCAATTGCCGGCGGTCTCATGAGCCACTTGCGCCCTGCAGGCGGGACTTTCCGCACGCCATATGCGGGTGTGGGTGGGTGTGGGTTCCTGTGGTAGGAATTGAACCCATGGCTTCTTTGCCTTTGCCGCGGTCACTCAAGCACCTAGCCACTTGTTTATAGCAAAAGCATGGTGTGACGCCCTTGACAAGATGTTGAACGCCGTGGACAAGATCCAAACCGACATCCAGCAATGATGTGCATGATGGAAGGGGTAGAGTGATGCACGGAGCTTCTATCCTTCTACTTTGAGTTAGGTACAGCTTCATGCTTCTGCCGTCACCCAGACCTCTTTGAACCGTCGGCCTCGAACTGGCAACCGAGATCTACACTTCGACCACTGGCAGCGGCATTAACTACACCCGTCGCGTCGTAGATTCGAAGCTCAAGATTACTGGCGCCGCGTTCACGTTCTAAGCTGATATTCAAGGATCTTGGTTGATAGCGGCGCTTTCCAGCCGCTTATGTTAATTTGTTTAGGACAGATAATATACGACTAGTGGACTACGGACTTTGTATGTTCTTTGAAATTTGAATAAAAAGATCAACATCATCTGGGGAGTGACCGACTTATTACCACTATTTTCCAGTTCACACCGCACAGAAACCATTGCCCATAACGGCCTTTTCATACAAGTTGATGCCGGCTATGACTTGAATTCCACGCTCAAAGAACCACTAACCTATCCCAGCAACCTTTGTCCATCCCCAAGACTTTGATCCGAACTGTCCATACAAATCCATACATGACTCATCTTGTACCTTTTAGATCCGTCCGTGGAAACCGGGGACGGAGGAGATTTTGCGCCTGGTTCGTGGCCTCCTGCTGGCTGATGCTCTGAGGTCCCTGCAAGATAGTGACTGCTTGCGTGTCCAGTTCTCCACGCGGTGATTCAGCGTGTGCAAGTGGACCTGCCTGCCTGGTCCACTTGAGAGACTCGCTGATCCTCACTGGTACATCTCGTCTTCGAATTCTGCGGGAGACGTCTGGAACAGTGAGACGAGATCGGAGTAGAACTCCCCTATCAGGCGGGTGGTACGGTCGCTGGTGAAATCGCGACACGACTGGGGGTGGGGGGCTCGACAATCCACGCGTAGCGATTTAAACGGGTGGGCGAATTGTAGGCGCGCAACTTCATAAGCTAAGACTGTTTGAAGATATTTGGCCAAGGCGTTGTCCAGGTTTGTCAAAGTGGAAGTATGATGCGACCTATCGCACGTACTGTTATCACACTCACACTAGCGCTCCATTCCTCTCCTTGTCTCCCAGAGAACACGATTGAGAAGCTCCTGAATCTCGTCGAGGATGGGTGGCCATTTGCTCTCCTCTGACTCGTAATCGGCACCGATGAAAACTGTGGAAGGGTTTTTTCTCCGGTCCAAAACGCCATACTTTCTTTAGAGAGAACATGCGAGCGGCCTCGAGCGCCGCTCGCGCGCTTGGTTTCTGGTGTTGAGCTTTTTCCTCGTACATAGCTGGTGATGAAAGGCGTACTTGGTGTCAAAGTATTCAGCCGCAAAGGCATGACTTTTTAAAAATCATGAGATGATTTTCCTATGTGGCATTTTTGCGACTTGGCAAGTCACCAGGGCAACATTCCTGGCTGTATAGGAAAGAATTGTTTTAGACTGGTGATGAAAGCCGTAATGAATGAAGTATTGAGTGTGTAGTATATAGCTGATTGGTGAATGTGAGATCCTCATGCAGAAAGCGCTCTTCAGGGTCGGTAAGATCGAAGCCGGAGGCGAGGTATCTGACTGCGAGGAGAGCCCGACGAGCCTCAAGATCGGCTGTATACCGCTGGTATTTCTTCTGCAAAAATACCGTTAGCAAGAAGGAGTAGGAGAAAAAACAGAGGAAGCAATAACTTACAGAAGAAGTCCTCTGCTTCTTTGCCGGTTCCGGGGCCGACTACCTTGCGGTTCGCGGTCTCGGCGGCCTCGAACCCCTTCGTAAGACCGAGGGTAATGGCGGAAAGTCGCTTCTTGAATGTAGATTTCTAATCCTCATCGTCGAGCTCCTCGTCCTCGGGAAAGAAGGTATGCACCCACGCAAGCAGGGCGCCCAGATCCGCGGCGTCGCCAGTGAGAAAACCAACCACGTCATCGCAAGGGCGTCTCATCTTACTGCACAAACGGCAAAGAATCGAGGCCTGGGCGTCAAAGACACACTCGGGATTCGGGGCCGCATCGCTGCTAGGCTCAAACGACCGATTCATCGAATGGAGACACCCAGTGCAGAGTGTTTTCTGCATCGTTACCGGAGTATCGCCGATAGGGCGGTGGCGGCGCGGCATCTTGAGGTTTAAGTGATGCGGCAGAAAGAAGAAAAAGGGAAGAATTATCGCGATTTGGCGGCAAAGATGACGAGAAAAGCGATCGTAACGCCCTTTTCGTCGCCGAAACTCGATTGCTCGTTTGTCTTTTGCTGCCTGACGGGGCTGCTGAAGCGCGGGACTGCAGAGGTGCGGGACTGCAGAAGCAGCCAGCCGGCGGCGGTGCGACTAGCGATACAAGCGGCCTATTGCGGCGAGAACAGTTGCAGATGTATGCCCGAGGGTAATCGTGATCTCGATCAGTGATGGTAATGAATGAAGGGAGTGTGTAGTAGTATATAGCTGATTGTTGTGCGTGTTCGTGTGTCTTTGATGATGATGAAGATGTAAAGTAGCTGTGGAAGAAGACACTTGAGCGATGAAAGGGGCTGAGGGAAAAGGGGACGGAGGGCATTACATAGATGTCTGGGGAAACAAAAAGACAGATTGTGTTTGAGGGAGATTTTGACGCGATCTCGACCTAATTATTAGATGAGAAACTTGGTGAGTGATGAACTGTCGTGGCCAAACGATGCAAATTGTCGATTTTGAAGACGAATATATAAGAGATGAATAATCGGTGAGCAGATAACTTGTTTGTCGTTTGACCTTGTGATTAACGATGTGATCTCACTAAGAATACTGGATGAAAAATCGGCAAGGGATTTGATAATTTGGATTTGCGGTTTGGCATTATGATCCACGACGCGTCCCGGAGAGTATACAAGATAAAGTTTTGTTAAGTAATAGAACCAACGATAAGGTCTTGACCAATATATAAGTAGATGCATACAACAACGTTAGTCACAAGCCACATCTTCTAATACAGCAGCCCGGCGGTGTAATCGTGGTAACATAGCGTGGGTGGGGCTAATATCTGCGCATGTGGATGAAGTCATCTCGAGTGACAAACGGCCACACCACGTTTGTTGACTGTGAGAGAGTGAGTCTGAACGACATGATAATGCACAAAACAAGTGCCAAAAAGAGAATCAGGCAATATAGTCCGGGATTGGACCAACCTCATCAACTGAAGAGTGAAAGTTCGAGCATGTGAAAAGCTTCACTTATGTTTGACTCAAGCATAGGTCACTTACATGTCGCCAAAAAACTTGGACAATCGGTCCAGCAAACATTCAACGAAATAAAGGATAAATTAAGTAGCAAAAATACAAGTGACTCTCCATGCCATCCAAATGTATCTAAACAACGGGAAAAAAAAACATGATTGTATGTTGTGCCATGAGGCTGGTATCTATCTTCTCTCTCTCTCTCTAACATGATCCATCTATCACCTTGTGGTATTTGGTATAGGTATCCCACGAACCTGGGTGTGCCGGCAAATCCAGTGCGGCCAAGAAAATAAAAATAAACGTTTTCCAAATAAAAAAGCAGGCCAAAACTCCAACGCAATGCAGTCTTACTCAATAGCAGAGTTCGCACTTCCGTGAAGAACAGGGTTGACCTTGTCGCTCCACTTGAAGACAAAGTCATCACCAAGCTGCTTGCGGCACGCGGCAGTCACTGCTTCCCATACGTTGGCAAAAACGCCAAAGTTGGCTGGGTTCTCCTCGTCGTTCTCCCCGCCCTGGAACACACCGGTACGGACCAGGCAGGTGTTCCAGCCGTACATGTTGCCGCCAACAATGTCAGAGGCAGGGTTGTCACCTAGAATACACAATTAGCATCAAATGTCAAAAGTGATAGAACGTGTAAAAGAACTCACCAATCATGTAAATGTTTTCGGGGATTCTCTCCTCGCCGTGGATAACATCCATCCAAGAAGCGATGACCTCATCGGCATACTTGTATGTCGCCAACTCAGGCTTGCCATAGACGACACGCTCGAGATCAACACCGGTAAGGGCCTTGTACATAGCCTCCAGTCCAATACGGAAAGCGCCCTGGCTCATGCGGGGGTGCGGGTGCTCAGTGGGGCAGAGGAAATCGCCCTGGGAGAAGTAAATGGGGATCCGCTGGGAAATAGGGTCCTTAGCGACGGTGCCTAGCCGGCCGTTCTCGGAACGCAACAAGTCAATGATGATTTGCATGTCTGTTGCGTAATCACGAGAGTCGGAGAAGACCATGATGGCCTCGATGTTGATCTTGGAAAAGTCGCGGGGCCGGGATGAGGCGCGCTCCTCCTCAGTGAATACCCTGTAAGGGGCAATGGACTCATCCCATGCCACGATGTCGTTGGGGACAATGATGTCCTCGAATCCGTACTGCTCAGCGACCTCTCGGCACTTGTAGCCCTCGCCGCCGACAACGAGGACAGTCTTGTAGTACTCAGCAAGGGCACGCATGGGAGTGTGGGACTGAATGAACTGCTCGACGTTGACGGGGTTCTGGAGAATCTTGGACAACTGTTGCGTGCGTGCAACCTCGGGTTTTCCGGAGCCGTTGGTAAGGAAAATGTGGGGGATCTTGATGCCGAGCTCATTGTCGCCGTTTAGCATATCAAGTACCTTCTTTCCTTCGGGAATCAGACGGTCACCGTGGACCAATACGCCGTCGATGTCGAAGGCGAACGCCATGTTCTTTGCGAGCTTGACCTTGTCGGCTCGCACGTCCTGGACCTGGGAAGCAAGGATATCTCTGGTGGGCCTGGACTGGAGTCGGGGCATATCCACACGGGATGAATTGTCAGTGGTAACATTCTTAAGGGCCTCCTGAACATCGGGAAAGGTTACGCTGCTAAGCCGGGATTGGCGTTTGGACCGGGGAATGGGCAGCGCCGCGGCAAAGGAATTCCTGGAGATTCTCCGTTCCTTCTGGGAGGGGGATGCTGAGAGGTTGTGCATGAACTGGGAGGCATCCGCATCCGGGGATCTGAGTGCTGGGACTTCGATGGTGTTTCCGGATCCTGGTGACGTTGGGATGGCGAGGTGCGTGTGGCCGTCGATGCTGCCCCAGCTCTCGCCTCGCTTGTGGGCGTTTCCGAAGCTTCCCCAGCTGCGGTCCCGTCGATGGTCGTTGGCGGCGAGACTCCCCATGCTGTCGGTCTTTTTGTGTTTGGGCATGTGCTGTCCTTGCGAGCCCTTGGGCGGAGATTGGGGAGGAGTTTGCATTTGCTGGTGGTTGGCCCGGGCAGCGCTGAAGTCGATATCGTTGAAGGAAGGCATGATGTCGTCTTGCGTTCCTCCGAGTCGCTAGAGCTGAATTAAAAAGATAGTAAGGAGAATGAAGTTCTGATCATTACACTCTTCCAGGAGTTGCAATGACAAAGCTGTGGATATCCGCGGAGAAAATGGTAGGGACTGGTCTACGCTTAGATGATGGATGACTTCTGAAACACGACGCCTTTGAGATCCGGGGAAACCTCCTTATATCGAGCTTTGTTTTCTCGCAAAGGACGTGATGCTGGTTTGAAGGATCTGTTCCACCGTCTTTTCTCATTCGCCTTCAACGTGCTCAACCGCGAACGCCGACCGGCACGTTTGCCGTCCTCTGAACCCCGTTTCTGCTGTATCGTTCTCGTCTTGGCGGGGTGTTGCTCCAGTATGACGACATGTTACGAACAGAAACCTGAATGAATCTGATCGACTCTCCACAAGGGTCCAACGGTGGGTAAGCTGAATGGTTGCCGGATCTTGTCAATTCTCAGGTCATTTTGTCGATGGCGTGGGCTCTCTGCATGATCCTACATTTCCCGAATCATGGTGCCAAGAAAGGATCGCCACGTGCGTGGTTGTCTGTTAGGGGATCTGGTTGACCAAAACATCACTGAAGAACTGCCGCAGGGCGCCATCCATGTGTCAATGTCGTCATAGTCTCCATGGTGGCTCCAGAAGTCAGGCGTGAAACGGAGAGCAGAGGGGCTCTTGCGGAGACCGGACCCGTGCCGAGTTTGCCTTTCGCGTCGCCGGCACCCGAAGATTCAGGGGGACCCGCTTGCCAACGACCGCCGGCGCTCCCGGGAGGCTAGCGCAGGGTCCATGCCGGCTTAGCGGCCGTCGCATGTGGTAGCCTGTGGTGCAAAGGTTCGGAACAGTGGGGGCCACAGGCTGGGCGGTGCTGGGCGGATTGCCGTCCTGACTCGACCTGCTTGGTGATCGACATCTTGGATTGTCTTGGCTTCGGGATGCAAAAAAAACTTCTTTTCCATCTCACATCTCATGTCGTGTTTCAAAGAAAACTTAGCGCAGTGGAACCGTTGGGACCTGATGCGTCACTTTGTGGAACCGCGATCGCCCACGATACTGTCAAACCTGTATGTAGATCCAACCAGGAAACCGTCAAGGCAGGGTCCAGCGACAGAATTTTCCTCCCACGTGGGGGGCCTCAAGGATATTCTTTGGGTTCGTGGTTATTTTGCTGCACCTCTCCTCTGGTGGAATCAGGGACAACAAAAATAAGTGTCAGCTTTTTCGCAATCCCCATAATATACCCAGGTTACACAAATTCCCTTTTGTCACACCGTCAAATCCGAGTTGTCATATTTCCTGCCACTACCACACCGTCCATTCCGAAGATCTCCGTCTTTTCCTTCCAAGGTTTTTTTTACATTACCTCTTCATCACTCCCCAAGTGCGGCATTTTCAACAATACCAACATAACCTGATCAGCATGGCGTCCAAAACGTACACGCTCAACAACGGCGTCAAGATTCCAGCCGTCGGCTTCGGCACCTTTGCCAACGAGGGCGCAAAGGGGGAGACCTACAGGGCGGTCTCAAGGGCTCTCGAGGTCGGATACCGGCATCTCGACTGCGCGTGGTTCTACAACAATGAGGATGAAGTTGGCGATGCGGTGAAGGATTTCCTTGCCAAAACCCCCAGTGTCTCCCGAAAAGACATCTTTATCTGCACAAAGGTCTGGAACCACTTGCACGAGCCCGAAGACGTCAAGTGGAGCTTCCAGAACTCATGCGACAAGCTGAAAGTTGACTACATCGACTTGTTCCTTGTGCATTGGCCGATTGCCGCCGAGAAGAATCCGGATCACACCGTCAAGATCGGACCGGATGGAAAGTATGTCATCAACAAGCAGTTGACCGACAACCCGGAACCAACATGGCGGGCAATGGAGGAGCTCGTCGACAGCGGAATGGCTCGGGCGATTGGCGTATCGAATTGGACCATCCCACGTCTGCAAAAGCTCCTTCAGTTTGCGCGAATCAAGCCAGTCGTCAACCAGATTGAGATCCATCCTTTCCTCCCCAACACAGAACTCGTCGACTTTTGCTTCAAGAACGGCATCCTGCCTGCTGCCTATTCGCCACTCGGATCGCAGAATCAGGTGCCATCAACGGGCGAGACTGTTCGGGAGAACGCTGCTCTCAATGCCGTCGCAAAACACAGCGGACACAACTTGGCGCAGGTTCTGCTGGCGTGGGGGTTGCGCAGGGGTTACATTGTCCTTCCCAAGAGCTCAACGCCAAGCCGAATCGAGAGCAACCTTCAGATTCCAGAATTGACCGACCAAGAGTTTGCTGCGCTGGAGGATGTCGCGAGAGGGAGACACGTGCGATTCGTCAACATGAAGGATACGTTTGGATATGATCTCTGGTCGGAAGAGGCCGGTGGTGAGATTATCAATTAATTTGTTGGAAGGATGAGAAAGATGAATTCAGCGTTAGGGTAGCGAATTGAATTTTGGATTTTTTTTCCTTTGGGATTTTTGGTTGACCTTGATTATTTAGTGCATTTGGAAGACGGGGGAATTCCTCAGTGCAGACTTTCCACCTCGGTTGTTCACCGATCGACGGGAGTCCCACAATTTTTGATGCGTGTGCGTATTGGCCGCGCCTGCGTAGTGCTGCCTCCCGCCATTTTTAGAGCGTCCAGGCTGTCCTTTCCCTTTTGGGTGAATAATCTCAGCATCCATGGACACGCGGTGTAGAATTTTACCTGGCCGAATCTTCCCCTCTCCTGACTTTGAAACTTTCAGTCACCGCAAAAAGAATGATGTTACCTTGCCATAGATTATTATTCTCTTTAGGTGACCTTAGCTCCGTGGAACGCCGCGGTCGTTGATTTGTCTACTACCTCCATCCACTTCCGCTCCCAGATTCCCCGCCCTTTGTCAGCGCCAGCGCATCCCATTGTCGTACAAGGCTTATTATCCCCAAGGCATCCAAGTCGACGTGTATGCCTCACAACCTAGCACCACCTAGTCCGAGCGAGTCGGTCTCTAGAGGTTGATTGTTATCTTGTTCAAGTCTGGCGTGCGTCGGGAATTTTCATGAAGTGATGCCGACTCCGGGGCAAAGCCATCATGTATGCTTTGTTGGAAGAACCATAAATATCCATGTGAACCCAGTTGTAGATGGATTTCCTTGACATAAACCAACCTACTCACCTTTCAGAACCAACTCCACAACTTGCAACATATTAAAGTCAACATGGTCAAAGTCGCTGTCGCAGCTCCTGGAGGCGAGTCTTGTCAGCTCCTCATAGCTCTTGCGATGCCCATTTCACTAACATCTCCTCTCAGAGGTCGCCCGTGAGATAATTGACGGCCTTGTTGCCTCCGGCAAGCATGAAGTCGTGATTCTCGCCCGCAGGGTAAGAGCTGCTATCATCGCGCAGTCGACGGAAATGATACTGATGTTGCTTTCATCAAATAGGACCCGAACCCTGGCGGCGAGATCCCAGGCACCACTTGGCTCAAGGTCGACTTTCAAAACAAAGCAGACATTGCGCAGAAGCTTCGGGGTGTCCACACGGTCCTCTCCTTCGTCAACGCCGTTAGTGACCCTGGGAGCGTCGCTCAAATCGCTCTCGTTGATGCTGCTGTGGAAGCTGGCGTCAAGCGCTTTGCCCCGAGCGAGTGGTTTGTGTACGTCACCTTTTCAATTTGGACCCCATTGAGAGGTCAACAGCAGCTGACGACCATCACATAGTGCCCGACACGACCGCTTGAACTGGCTTGCCGGCAAGGATATCGTCCGCAAATACCTTGAGGACATCAACAAGGACAAGAAAGTGATCGAGTACTCTCTGTTCCAAGTCGGCATGTTCATGGACTATCTCGCCGGCCCAAAGCAAGCCACCAAACATATCGCCAAGAACAACTTTCTCATCGACGTTGACGGCGGTCGTGCCCTTCTCCCAGGTGACGGCGCGCAGCTCTTGACCTTCACTGCCATCCAAGATGTTGTCAATATTGTTGTCAAGGCAATTGACTATGAGGGGGAGTGGCCCAAGATTGGAGGAATCAGGGGTGTGACAGCATCTCTCCGCCAAGGTGTCGAGGTCTCGGAAAAGATAGCTGGTGAGTGCATCCCCGGACATGTGATAGAGATACGCAATTGAAGCCAAGGAAAGCCATGACTGACCGGTGTTCTTCCATACCGCAACAGGCAAGAAATTCGAGATCGAAGTCTTGGATATCCAAGACCTCAGAGCCGGAGTTCTCAAGTCATCCTTCACCCCCAAGCTCGACCATCCTGCTATCAGAGAGTTGGACGAGGCTACCAAGACGGCCTTTATCTCGAGCGCGTACACCAGCCTGTTGGTAACGGTGGTCGAAGGTCATGCGGTGATATCGGACGAGTGGAACCGAATCTTCCCCGATTACAAGTTTTTGGGATTCGACGAGTTCATCTCCAAGACCTTGGCGTAGCTTTTGAAAGCGGGGGTAGCATGGCCATCGAGGTAGGTCGTTGAGGTTGGCCATGCAGGTTTCTCATTGAGGTTGTTGATGTATGGTGGGTAGGACAGGCAGCCACCAATGAATTTCTCTCAGCTCTATCTTGGTCCGATCGAGGACCGAACATTCCGAGCACTTGTCATTTTTGTCATGGGATGCTGGCGTGTCACAATGCCATGCATTAAATATGATATCTCCTTGTACCACATGCCTAGAAATACATCCCGGACCGTGGTCTTGCTCTCTCCACCACGCTTGTCCTCCAACGGCACTTGCAACGGTTCCAAGAAAATGACAAGACAAACCCCACAACCGGATGGATCCTGTACCTGGACTGCGAATCGGGATAGGCAAGTGTCAAGAAACTGCCTTGGCGTTAAATGGTACCCTAGACCGAATTAGCCAATGATCGTCGTCGAGACATTGCAACCTCCCCTTTCTGGAACTGGTCTGCGGACGCGATTGGTGACGGTTGTTGCTGACGTGATTGCAGGAACACCGGGCCAAGATCCCAGCGAAGGCTACCAACGACGGCCGGAGACCCGAATAGCAACAACAACTATGCTTGGCATCGACAAGGGGGTTGTTATGAAGATGTGATTACCGCAATGCAGCTCACAATATCGGAAGCTCCAAAAAGTATTTATATCACAATATGATCGCCGGCTCCAGATCAGGAGAATTAGAGAAGCCAGACAGATTCGGTTCCTCCAGTTCCCTGTCCTCGCCCCCTCTCTTCATCCTTCTTTTTTCCACCAACACCGAAAACTCGCAACGATGAAGGTCACTTCCGTCGTCGCCGCTGCTGCCTTTGGCACTTCGGCCGTGTCCGCCAGCGTCGCCGCTGGTGGCAGTGTCATGGAGGAGCTCATGGAGATCAAGACCAAGGAGTGGGAAGCCGCCCGCGCTGCCGGTCTGTTTGACGGCTCTAATTTGTACCACAAGATCATCGGCACAACCCGGTGCAAGAACGGCAAGGCGGGCGAGTTTGCATGCAACAACGTCGACCTCCACTCCTTCCTGAGCCACGAGGACCTCGGATCTCAGACAAAGGCCGGCAACGACGTCTGGGGCTGGACCGACAAAAAGTCGGGCCGCGAGTTTGGTATCGTCGGCCAGACTGACGGTGTCGGCTTCGTCGAGATCACCCTAGGTGGAAAGCTCGAATACCTCGGCCGCCTCGACACCCAGACCACCGCCACCAGCTGGAGAGACATCAAGGTGATCGGCAACCACGCCTACATTGGTGCCGAGTCCGACGGCCACGGCCTCCAGATCTTCAACCTCGAGAAGCTCCTCGAGGTCAAGCCCTGGTGGAACCCTTGGTTCTTCACGCCCAAGGTCTTCAGCAAGGAGACCGACCTGACCGCCTGGTTTAACGGATTCGGTGCTTCCCACAACATCGTCGCCCACGAGGAGAAGAACTTCATTTACGCCGTTGGTGGCCGCTCCGGTGCCAACGCCCGCAACACCACCTGCGCCGGTGGCATGTTCGTCGTTGACGTCTCCAACCCCGCCAAGCCCATCTCCCCAGGCTGCATCCCCCAGGACGGCTACGTCCACGACGCTCAGTGCGTCATCTACAAGGGTCCCACCGTCAAGTACCAGGGCCGAGAGATCTGCTTCAACTTCAACGAGGACACCTTCACCGTCATGGACGTGACCGACAAGACCAACGCCACCGTTGTTTCCCGCACCCCTTACTACGGCAATGCCTACTCCCACCAGGGCTGGCTCGTCGATGATGCGCAGACCTTCCTCCTCCTTGATGACGAGCTCGACGAGAAGAACAAGGTCGGACCCGCCGCTGACGGCCGCACCACCACTTACATCTGGAACGTTGCCGACCTTGAGAACCCCGTCAACACTGGTCTCTTCAAGTCCCCTGCCAAGTCTATCGATCACAACCAATACGTGAGTTTTTTTTTGAGTTTTTTCCTCATCCATTCCAGAAGTCTGGAGCAGTTTTACTAACATGAATCTCCTGCAGGTCATCAACGGTCTCACCTACCAGGCCAACTACGCCTCCGGTCTCCGCGTCGTCGACGTCTCCAGCGTCAAGCTCGACCCAACCGGCGCCAAAGTCCAGGAGGTCGGTTTCTTCGACTGCCACCCCGAGGACGACGCGGTCGGCGGTGTTACCGAGTTCCTCGGAACCTGGTCCGTCTACCCTTACTTCAAGTCTGGGTACATCCTCCTCAACTCTATTGAGCGAGGCATCTTTTCCCTCAAATACAACGGCCGCAAGGCTCAGTACAAGCTTTGATTGTGCGGAGGGTTATTAATTAATAAATAAAAAACTATTTCTGTTCAAAAGTATCATCCTGCTCTATTGATGTATTCCTGGCTCTTTTCTACGTATGCTGGATATCCCGACCTGTATAGGTAATTCCTTCTATTATACGACATCTTCTAACTTGCGGTTCTAGTTGTGATTGCATTTTTTTTATTGGCTTCCACACCCTGTTTCTCCAGTCCTTGGTTGGAGGGCATGTACCGAGCCAACAAACGTTTAACCATGAGATTGTAACAATAATAACCCTTGGTACCCCAAAGCACCCGCAACGCCACATCCCACCACAACCCAAGTCCACTTGTTGTAGACCTGGCTCGTATCGGGCCAAAACGAGTTCCTCTCCCTCTTGTACCGATCAAACTCGACCTTCTTGCTCACGTCCGCAGAGCTGTACCTTCTCGTCCGGCTGTACTCGTCCTTCTTGTCTCCCCCGACGTACCTGAGAAACAAGTAATTCGCCACGGGTCCCAAGAGCGCGATGGGTACCAGCATGTCGCTTGCGTACATCAGTAATGGGAAAGATAAATGCACCAATGCATCACCCAGATAACTGTCAATCATCTCGTCAGCCTTTTTTTTTCAGTCTCCCTCCCGTTTTATCCATGTGTAATAAGGAAAAAAAACTCACTTTGGATGCCTCACAATCCCCCAAACCCCCTCCTTGCAAATCTTTTTCTTCTTTTCCCACCCTTCACCGCCGGTGGCCTCAGAATTCTTCTTCTTGAACTCGTCCAGCTGCCAATCGGCCAACCACTCCAAAACCAGCCCCGCAGTCCAAAGCCCAACACTAACCGCCTGTCCGAACCCCTTCCACTTTTCGTCCATCCCAATCCCCACCGCGTTTCCGATTCCAGCCGTGTACGGACATCCCAGCCTGAACGCCACCGAGAACGGCAAACCGATGCAGGCCTGCAGCATGACTTCGGGCAAGTAAATCTGCCAAAGGACTTTATTCCAGCTGAACCCCCAGGTCTTCTTCAGTGTCTCATACATCGGGCTGTCTTTTCTCCTCTGGGCCCTGCTGAGCAACCTGTAGAACAATCTGCCGGCCCAGAGCGTGACTCCGCCCAGGAGTAACCTCTCCGCGCCGGAGAGTGCTTTCAGAGCAGTAAGGAATGATACCGTGGGTGGGGAACCGTATCCGGAAGCGAAGATGTTTATTGTCGTGTGTCGAAAGACGGCATTCCACCAGGCATTAATCAGCGGCCCTAGAGGACGGATCAAGTCCTTTGTTTCGAGGCGGTCGGTCAGACGCCCGGTCACGTACGCGATGCCTGCGAGGGAGGTCTGGAGCGTCAAGGAGGGGAGCAGTGTGGATTTGAGGATGCCAATGTCCAGAAGGGAGGATTTGAGAAGGGAACTAAATGGTGCGTGAGGGTTGATGGAACCGGGAAAGGCGTAGACGCATCCTCCCGTTGAGGCTGTTTTGGGTTGATGAGGGACGGGGCACGCTGAGCCTGGAGAAGGCGTGTGGTGGGAGTGGGGAGGGGGGAAGTGGAGGGGGACGATTACGTGGGTGCCTTCGGGGGTTGTTGCTATGTGTGGATGTTGTGTTGCCATTTTGGTGGGGGTATCGATCAGAGAAATTTGTTTGCTGGAGATTTTGGTGATAAATCTCCCGGGCAAACGCGAGAACAGTGGAATGTCACAGAGCAGTTCAAGATGAATTGAGAAGAGAACAAATTCTGGAAGGGGAAAGTTGGTTACCCCACTCGATTCGCAAGTGTTGACGTCGCCGTGCGCACATTCGGCAATTGAAGAAAAAGAGCCCCGAGCGCGATGGGAAAATTGTTTCTGATGAATATGTGACGACATTGAGGAGGTCACCACAGCCTGTCAATCTAATCACAAGTTTCATACATGTGGCAATTTTTTTTTTTTTTTTGCTGACGCTTCATAAAAACTCATCGCAGAAAAGGACAAGGAAATTTCTCCTTCCCGCTCCATATTTTTACCAGGAACACAGATACAATCTAATGCTTGAACGTTTTGTTAGCTCGGTACATGCCTCATAAAATCAAGAACAGAAACAAGGTATGGAAGCCAAGCAAAGATGCAAACAGAAAGGTATTAGATACCCATACAGTTCGGGATATCCAATATGCGTAGAAAAAAGTCAGGAATGCATTAATAAAAGCTGAATAGGGGTAGAAAGGAGTTAGGAATGCATTAACAGAAGCTGAACGGGCGTCAAGCACTATCTGACCTTGGGTCTTAATCGAGCCAAGCTCAAGTCCACCACTCATAGATAGACCCAAAACCTCAACCTGGAAGAGACAACCGTCGCTCGACATCACCTGCCTCAATAGCTCTGATGTGGATAGATGCCTGCTTGGAACTTTGCATAACCATAAGCCAATGGTCAGGCTGGAAGAAGACCACCCACGATTAGCTCTAATTGTTGTTGGATGGGATCGAAGGCTTTTCTGTTCATTGTTCTCTTGGGACCAAATTCTTTCAAGAGATCGTATCGAAATGTTTTTCTGTAGCAGAGAAGGCACATCGATGCCAACGTCAGAGAAAGTAGTAGCGACCATCAGATGAATAACTTTAGGGTCGATGCGATCAGAACCTAAGTTTTCGTGTGTGAGGTCCGCGCGGGTTGCGAGACATTGTCGTAAGAAGCTTCAACCTCCGAGGTGGATAGAGAAACCACCGCGCCGGAGTGGTAAGCAGCATGGTGTAGCCATTAGTGGGTCGTCCTCAGTTGTTTGCCATACACAAGAGACTGGAACAGAAAGCGAGCGAGAATAGGTAGAATAGTATTCAAGCGTAAATGAGGGTATCTGATTCTTCAAGTTGTGTATGTTTGTGCAAAATAAAGTTATCCATACTAGATATGTGAAGCGCTCGGGTGTTAAAAATAATTCGTTAACAAGACTCAATGATATGTACCAATGCAATTTATTTCATGTTCAAACCCTGATAAAAAGCTCATTCTGCGGTGGCGGGTTGTTCAGGCTTGCGTCCATAGACGACGCGATGAAGATACCAGGGGCGAATGTTGGGGTCCTGAAGTTGGCGGCGGCAGTGAGCGATGTAGACGCGGATCTGTTCAGTAGACCAGCCGAGCACGGCATCCCAGGTGTAAAGGATATATCCTGTATCAAAGTCAGCAGCTGCCCCTGAATCACGACCGCATCGGTGACTGTAAACAGACCTTCCATATCAGTCTCCAAGGCCAACTTGGCAAACAACCCAGTCTGCTTCAGGTTCTCATCCTTGGGCCATCCACCAACAGGGCACTTGAATTCTCTGATCTCGATATCCACAAAGCCGGCCTCCCTCATGGCCTTCTCCTGGACGCGATCCTCGATGACACGGAAAGTGCGGCCAAACTTGCGTCCCATTTCCATGTAGACTTTACCCCACTGACCGATGGGGCTGTCTTCAGGGATGGCGGTCGGGTCTTCGTCCTGCCAGTTCACGGAGCACTCGTGATCCTCAAAGTAACCGCCGGGCTTGGTGACGCGGAACGCTTGTTTGTAGAGGTCATTCCAGTCGATGATTGCGCCAAAGAGGGCGCGCATGTGCACATAGTCGAAGGTGTTATCGTGCCACGTCCAGAGGAGGTTGGCGTCGTCAATCTCAAACTTGACGTTGGGTGGGACCCAACTGGGTTGAATAGGGGAGAGGTCGGTGCCGATCACTTCGGCATCGGGGAACTGGTCGGCAAAGTCACTTGCGAGGGTTAGAGATGGGGAAACAGGGAGGATGGAGAAGAAAGACATACATTGCCCAGATGCCGGTTCCGGTACCGACATCAAGAACTTTTTTGGTGGTCTCTTTGGTAAGGGGGGAGAGGAACAGTTTTCCGTTCAACAACAGGGTGCAAAAGTGGTGGTGTATGTCCATGGACTCGAGCATCTTCTCATCGTTTGGTGCCCATGCTTCGCCTTTGCCAATCTCGCCGTGATAGGTGCGGCCGTGGAGCTCCCGGTATTGAAGAATGCTACTGGATAGTGAGGCGGTGCTGCTGATGACCTCACTGAAGGCTGAGTCCCCATCATCGCGAATCTGCCCGTCGAGCTTTGAGGTTCACGTCAGCGTATCGAGCATGTTTAGGTGGAAAAGGTCACATACACCTTCCCAATGCGAAGCGGGGAGAATGCTTTGATCAATAGTTTGAAGGTTATCGCCCGGCGACTTCGGCGACGAACCGGATTTTGGGGATCCTTTGTGCGACCCTGACTTGGGTGAACCGTCTTTGCTCTTTGACGGCTCAGTGGACGAGTTTTCGGCCATTTTGTTTAAAATTGGAATTGTTTTCGAAAGAAGCGAGAAAAGACCTTGGGACGGGTTGGAACAGGTTGGAAGAATGCAAAGAAGAAACAGATGCTACAGGCTAAGAATTAGAGGGTGCGGGGTCCGGGAACCCTTTTTTTCTCTTTCTTTCCGGGGACGGTCACAGACACCTGCGACCTCAGGAGAGACATGCTGGGAAAACTGGCAACCACAGGCCCCGAGTGGTCGGGTAGGGGGGGAATGCGGTGCAGGGGTTCTTGTTGAGCGGCTGCTACCTCATTGGCCAAAAATATGACCCAAGGGACAAAAGAGTTCTCGTATGCACGGTTTAAAACGTCGTGGGCCAATGGGAGCCATTGCGAACGCGGGAGCGACCGAGGGAGGGTAAAGCTCGACAGCCGAAAGAGAACGCCTCTGATGCTTGTTTATGCAAAGAAGATGAAAATCAGTTCCGAGACTTCTCCGGTTTCTCCAAAAGCAATTTCAAGTTCAAACTGAGGGCCTCTCACCCCCTGCTCGCCCACATCCCAAGTGGCCACGGCAAATGCCAAATGGTGACCACACTTCACATTCGTTGGTGATTTCAACAACCCCTACAGCAAGGATCGGGCATGATTACTAGCCCGCTCTGGCAATGCTACCGGAAATGTGTCTCTCATCCCCGGCTTTAGTCCCCTCGCCGAGCTCGCTAAATCCGGAAGTTCCCAATGTCTCGTTCGCTCGCTGAGAAAGCCACGTGGGGTTTTGTTCCACACCCTGTTTCTTTTTTTGGGCCGGCTTCCGATGCTTTAGCGTTCAACAGCTTCAGAGCATGTTGACTTCTTCAGGCGGTCTGGGGTGATGTCAACAAACAGAACGGATTGCAACAAAATTCAACAAGGACAAAAATATCGCCAATGCAATAAAGAGTAACAATAATTTCAGGATCGATGGGATGAAAATAAGGTTGCCCGCAGAGGCATACTGCGCCGCTTTAGCACATCATCGAACGGCTCAGATGCTTTACAGCATCCAGCTCCAACGATGCTCCACACGCCAACGCCAACAAAAGGACTACAGCATCTATCATCCGAGCATCCAGTAATCGTCAAAACAGAACGGGATCCACAAAATCGATATCGTACAGATAAATGCACACGCATCGTGATCTCCCCGACGCTGTACAGCCCTTTCTTTCGCAAATATCGGGACAGGCTACCGGCACTGTTCTGTTGTCCAAACAGCATTGCAGTTTCCAGTGCTCAGGAAAGACGCAGCTCTGCTAGCCTTGACCCTATGGCGTCTTCCCGAGCTCATGAGGCCTGAGTTTGCCCATATCCGCTCGGGGAACTCTCTGAAGAAGAGCTAATCAGCGGAGGTCTGGTAGGTCCCTTTTCGTTTTTGCTTTTTTTCTCTTTCTGAAGAACTTGAGAACTTGTTGTTCTTCGAGACTTTCCGAAAGCAACCGATTTGAGCGACTCGTTCAGTTCGTTTACTTGTTTGCTCATGTTTTCTCCTCCTTCGCGCCGGAGCGGAAAGCGTCATCTGTTTTTTCATTTGAGTCCTGATCCTCCCCGCGGCGACTATTGAACTCCATCATGATCAACACCAGGGATTCCCCTCCGTTCGGGCAAAATTCTCACAGCCTTGTACCAAGGAAGATCGGAAGGGAGAATGATGAGAAGTAGCGGACCGGAGAACTAAGAGACTCCGTCCGAAAGAGCTGAATGGCGTGCTGCCACCGCTCTGTACCGATGAGAGATGGGTTCGTGACGATCACCTAGTGATGTCATTTGTTACCACGCGGGGTACCGGCGGGTTGGTGAAGCTGTCGGAAAGCTCTCTAAACTCGGTCATTTAGAGGAAGTAAAAGTCGTAACAAGGTCTCCGTTGGTGAACCAGAGGAGGGATCATTACAGAGTTGCAAAACTCCATAAACCATTGTGAACCTACCACTAAACAGTTGCTTCGGCGGGTGGCGGTGGCAGCTGAGCGAGGAGCCTGTAGAACTCATCGCTGGTGCTTGCACGCCGCAGCAGGTGGAAGTGGCTGGCCTGCGTGAAAAAACAACTAAGTCCCTGATTTGTGATATTCTTAGAACGCACAGGTCTGTAAGCGACCATTGGCCCACGAGGTCCAGGCAGGAAATAATCGCAGTGTGCAGAATAACCGGACCCATAGCTTCCGCACTCGCCATAGCTTTAATGCTGACTTAGGTACTCGTAGCGTGGTGGGCCGTTCACTTCAAATTCACTGGGGAACTGAAACCGTGAGGCTGGATATGGGTCCGAGCTACTAACGCCGGGGACAGGGAGTTGGAGTCAGATCGAGGAGAAAATAGATCCCAGAGTGATCCACTCATCTAGGTAAGCTTGAGTCTCTATACGTCCAGCTGTGTTGTGATCTGGTGATGGTTTTAGTTGACAGACTAGGTCCAGCTATTCCGGTCTGTGGTCAAAGGTGTTGCTAACAATGTCTTTACAGACATCGACATTAATCTACTGCGGGAAGAGATATTGGCCCTTTACGTCGCCCTCCATTGAGAACACAGTTCTAATGAACCACTTCAAACTTCCACTCTGGTAGCAACGGCGCCAGCTTGGAGAGATCCAGGAAGATGGCTGAAGATGAAAGACTTGATAGGTGACGAGATGACATGCCTTATAAGTCCGCTGACCGTGGCCGGAACACCAGAAGCCTAAGACTGCGTATGGCTTGCGTATGGTTTTAGTCTGGAAGTGAGCCGCAATCAACAATACTAGGTCGCTGAGAATGTTTGCATGTTTGGCAGATTTGTGATCCTTGTGAGAGAACTGGTCGGCTGCTGGTTCCGTTGCGGCATAATTGTTCGTCCCGATGAGAGTCCCCCTCCGAGCCGGTGATGTCTGCGGTGTTTGTAGGAAGTGACTGAACAATAGTGCTGGCACGCGGGCTGGGCCAACCAACTGTTCCATGTTGGTGAGCCTCAGCTATCAGAGGCGTTCGTTGGTGATGGAAACATAGACCTCCTTCATGAAGTCCAGCCAACCTCCTGTTGGCACCGATAGCCCTTGCGAAGATGCGGATCAAGTCGAGGTATGATGAACTCGAAAGAGTTGCCAGACAAAAGAAGAGACATTGACCGTCACTTGGCTGTGCCACTTCTCGCCCGACGCTTCTTAGCTATGTCGCAGGTAGACGAGAGGACACTCCCCTTTGGTTTATGCTTTGTGCCTGCCACGCGAGCTGTCAGAGAAAAGGACATGAGAACACAAGTGCTCTGACAACTTACGACATTGCTGATATCTGCACACTTTATCACCATGGTACAGACCCATCCAGGTGACCATCAAAACCGGGCTGTGGCGGCCCCTAAAGTTCTCCAACTGGGCTCGAACATGGTAACAGCTTGTCGACAGAACCGAGGATCAGGCTGCGAGATAATTTCGTGCTCGGCGCGAGAGGTTGCAGCCTTGGCTAGTTAGGCTCTGATCTGCAGTGTTGACTTTTATGTTAGTGAGAGGAGACAGCAACCTTGGTGAAGAATATAACTCACAGATGCAATAGAGAGATCAAGAGAGCAAAGTTGTCAAAGTTGGTGACTGAAGAGGTTGTCAAAGCCCTGGATGGATTTGCGTGGCAGCCGCCAAGTTCTGGGCGTTCTTGAGAGAAGAAGGGATCGGAGGAATCAGATGAAACGGCGTTTTGGCCCGAAGAAATGACTTCTCGGAACATCAGGCTAGGAGGGCAACAAGCTAGAGACAGCTTGATGAACAAACCGGACGAAGGTGAAAGATATTGGTGCAAGTGAAGCTCAGAACGAGGGCATTGCTTGTGGGCGACTTTTGCTCCAAGGAACAAGCCAAGTCTGGATGATACCTAGACCGACAAAACGATACTCGGCGAGTGCTTTGGCTTCGGACCCGTAATGCCTTGTCCAGAGGCAGGGCATCGAGCCCCGGGTGCCTTCCAAAAATAACTCTTGGGGGAAACCAACCAAGCCACCAGAAGCGCGTAGTTGCCAGTTTCGAGGAGCGTGAATATTGATCTCCGCACTTTTTATCACATGGGTTGATACCTTTGATAGGCACCCGCCGTGTGACTCCTTTTAAGTTCATTCGAATTGCTCACCTGTTCACTTTGGTCCTTCTACTCCTTTCGATATTGCATGGACACACGACGACCCCATCACTAGGCTATCGGGGGTGTTGAACTGCCACTCTCCAGTGTTCTTGATCTCAACTCAGCTCTTGATTTCTGTGTCCAAGTTTCTATTCTCTTGAGTATAACTGTACGATACCAAGATCGCTGTGAATCACCGTCAGGAGCAGACAATGTCGGACTTTACAAAGGTATGGACCGTAAATTTGCTTCATCAGTTCAACGCTCACCAATTCTCTCGAAAAGATCGCAGCTACAGACAACGAAGGCGGCGGGCCTTGCGTCAACGATGTTGGACCCGACGAAAGCGGGCATTACACCAAGATGGTGCACACTGGTATCCAACAGGGGATGATGTCTTCCGTCGCCGAGGTTTGGTTGGTGCTCGTTCAGGGCTTGGGTATGGACTACTCCGAAGCCGCCGCGGTACTCCGCTCATGGAACGAAATTGGTCCCCTCAAAGGCTGCTTTCTCGTGGGTAGCGGTGTTGACTCCCTCCAAGCACAAGATCAATCAGGTAGCAGGGTGTTATCTCATGAAGCCATCGCTCATCACGTACCAGCAGCAACGATTATCAGCGCTCATCTCTTCCGATGTGCACCGGCCGACGTGTACCGCCTGAGAGAAGACAAGGGGGGTTTCGAGGGCTGCGCCCAACCAAAGAAGATATTCCTCCACCACTCGTCTATCCCGGCCTTCCTCAAAGCGTTCGCAGTCACCGTCTACTTCTGCTTTCTTGCCTGCCACACACAGGGTCTGAATCTCCTACGAGCAGCGGACAAGTCGAAAGGCTGGAACCTCAACTACGGCAGGATCATCCAGTTGTGGCGCGGCAGCTCGGATACCATCATTCAGGCACCCCGTGTGCTCGAAGTACTCGAAAGCATCTATCAGCGTCCCGACTACGCTCAGGATGATCTCTTGTCCAACCCCGAAATCAGCGGAGAACTGCACCGCTGCTTCTCATATGTCAAGATGGTTGTGTTGAAGTCTATTGAAGCAGACATGTTCATCCCAGCCATCAGCCAGACTTTGGAGTACTACAAGTATTCGACTTCGGCGAATCTACCTACGCAGTTCATGGAAGCACAGCTGGATTATTTTGGTCAGTACCGCCGAACATCGTTTTCACAGCAAGAACTACAGACCGGTCTTCTTGTGGAGGGTATTGTTGTTAGAGATTTCGCACCCTGTGGACAATAAGTGGATATGCCGGCCTGTCAGTGGGGACCTGCGGACAAACAGTGGTGCTCAAGCGAGGAAAGATGAGGATTGTAAACTTGCCGTCACACATTTGCCCATGCACATGTATTTTTATCGTTATCAACGGGGTCTCATCTACCTGTAAACTTTTGCCATTTGGAACCTGAGCGTTTTACAATGTAGACTCGGGTTTTAGTTCTCTAGTTTTATTTTTAACATATACTTCGGTTGACTTTGTCACTGTTGATGCCAAGACTCGTGAAAAGACGCGACTATCAAGCAGGAAGCACGAGAGGCGGGCCTTTCTTTGTTCATTTCTTGTGCCGTACTGTCGGTGTTGTTTCTTTTGTTAGGTGCCCTGGACATGTCGATCAGATATGAGAGGCGCATAGGTACCCCCACACACGGCAAGATCGGAGATCCAATGGTTTGCGGAATATTTTTCTTCTTTTTTTCTTCTCTATTTTGTATTTTGTATCTGAGCTGGAACGGAGCAGATCGTCGTCGGGGAATCATTGACGCGTTTATTATATAACCGAATATCAACAATACCTCTCAAAGCGCGGAAGTGCTTCTTCCTTTTTGCTGTCGTTGGTTGGAAAGTGGTCAATGACATCATCGTATCAAGGGAGGGAAGCTGGAAATAACACGTGTAGAAAGCGTGGAGATAAATCGACCAACAGATTTTAATGTTGATCAGTTGCTTGCATCTGATGACAACAGCGCATCCAGTCTTCTCCCGTCCTGATGAGGATTCTATTGGGCTGTACGGATGTTGGGCACACACACACCTTGCACACAAAAAGCCAAACCGCAAAGACCTTCTATTCCACCTTTTAGGATACCTAAGGGGCGTGAAAAAATTTAGTCTGCAATAATAATCGAAAAAAGGCAACATAATAAAAAATAATTGATTTGGTTGGTTTTGACAATGTTGTCTATGTTTGAACCGTGGTAGATAGATAGGGAAGTTATTAGTGAGTTGGGGGTTTTTTTTTGTTGCCAGTGTCAATGGCACAGCACATGTATCTGCTGGGTCAATAGCCAGCCCACACACAACACACTTCGCAAACCACCACTGACACCACCAGACAAGAACAAATATTTTCCAGCAACAAAAGATTATCTCATTATCTCATTATCATTGCTCCCTTCCTAGTTCACATAATAGTACACGATTTGACGGGTTTCCAACCCCTCAAATCAACCCTGCGATAACCCAGCAAATGTTTCCATTTGCTGATGTTTCTCTCACTCATCAGAGTTACCACCGCCAGAAGCTAGTCCACCCTTGCGACCGGCCTCACGGGCCTTCTCGCTGCCGGGCTCGAACGAGCCGGATGAGGCCTTGCCTCCCTTGGATGCGATCTCGCGCTGAATAACTCAGTTAGATTGTGTTCTTGTGTCGTAAAGAGAGAGAGAGAGTAAAAAATACATACCTGCTTGTCGGGATCCATGCTCGCGAAGCCGCCAGAGTGGCTGGCCTGGCCGCCCTTGGACGCGATGGCTTGGACTTCCTCCTTGGGGCGGTTGGCAAAGTTACCGGGGTTGTTGTCAGCCATGATGATTGAGGGGGGTTTTTTTTGATGAAAAAAAGTTGAGTATTTGTGTTTTGTGGTATTTTGGTTTGCAAGTTTTATTGCTCTGAGTTGTCTGTTGTCTGATGATGAATTGAAAAGACCCGAATGCACAGGAGGGAAAAGCCAACCTTATATACTTTGAACCTTCAATTGAGAAGGCTCAATCTCTTAGTATTGAACTTTTTCTACTCTGATTGCGTTCGTTTTTTTTGTGACGTCAATGACTCTACTATATGACACTATTGCCGTCATGTAATGTGGATCATGACATCGAACGCAGGTGGTTTTGTTTTCTTTTTCCCCCCAATGTCCATCCGCAACGTGCCAAGACCCGGGTCTAGAATCACCTACACTTAACTTTCTCTCTTTATTTCTCAGCGATTTGCCTGCATCGGCACTGTGTTTGATGAAAGTGGATATTCTGTTTGGGTAATGATCTCCATTCTTTTTCACTTGTATAGTGTATGTAGACAAATCATCAGGCAGCCATAACGTCATGACATTTTTCAGCTGCTGAGATATCTCTCTTGTTTGTTTTGGATGGATGTTTTCACCTTTCTCAGTGCAAGATGCAAGCAACCTTCGAGACTGCCGAAGATATCGCCGATGATCGAAGATTCATCACCGGCTTGATGATTTTGATGGGTCCGTATGTCGAGGAGAGGATCGCATACCGCTTCAATGAGATCATTCGTTTACGTGCTGAAATGTCATATGGTTACTTGCAGACCGGCTGTTTTAATGACATCAATTCAAGCAAGGAATAAGACCTAATCGTCAGGTCGGCAGTCGGGAAGTGATGAATAAGCAAACGAAGGACATATGCCATTTGCAATGTTGCATGCGATCCAACTGTTTGAACGGTCTGAAGACTCAGATTGAAAGGTTAAATGAAACCGAAATTGAATTGAAACAGCTTGTCGTATGTACCCACAACTTCCTGCCCAAAATATCTTTAACTGATTACAAACTGAACTTCGTGTATCCCATCTTTACAGCAAAGAAACCGCAACCCTTTTTGCACAATCTCAAATCAGGCCTCAATCACACCCACTCACTGGCAAACCCCTTCTCAACCGACACAATTCTCTGCCGAATATTCAACACGACTCTCAGGTGGTCCATGGTCAACTTCTCATCCTCGTTGACAAGAACCAGCGAGGTCTTGATGCTATTCTTGATCTCGCGCCCGTTCATCTCGTTCTTGGCCAGCTCGTCAAAGTCCTTGTCCTCGAAGCTGACACTATCAGCCGGCAGGTTCTGGATAAAGTTCTTCCAGACGTTTCTCCTCGACTCCTCAGTCAGGTCGTGATAAGGCAGGATCAAATCCAGTCTGGACTTGAAAGCTGCATCAATGGCTGACAGTCTGTTGGTGGTCAAGAACATGAGACCCTGATAGTACTCCAATCTGCGCAAGAAGATGGAGACGAGCTCGTTCCTGTCCAAACTGGCCGCGCTACGGCTTTCAAGGAAGACATCAGCTTCGTCCAGCAACAAGGCGGCGTTCCACATTTGACAGCACTCAAGTGCTTCAGTGAGCGCCGCGTCGACCTTGGCTGGGTTGGTGCCCAGGTCGCTTGCCGAGAGGACATAAAGGGGTTTGTGCGATTTCTCAGCAACGGCTTCAGCAGTGAGTGTCTTGCCCACGCCTGGAGGACCACACATCAGGATGATGATTCCCTTGCCCTTTTGAGCAACGAAATCGTCAAACTTGGATGAGGCGGATTTGTGGGTGGCAAAGCCGAGGATTAGCTCCTTCTCCTTCATACCTCCTGGGAGGACAAGCTTCTCAAATGGGGTTGCGTCCCAATGGGGAGCGGAGAGGTCGTTGATGTCGAAGAGACACCATTCCTTGGTGCGAAGGTCGAATCCGCGGACGCGGGGAGGAGAGAGAATGTATTCCTCTCTGGTGAGCTCGTTGAATTCCTCGTTGCGTTTGGATTCATCCTTGACGACGGCGGCGCTTTCGGAGGATGTGGAAGTGGCGGGGGTGTCCTCCATGTCTTCGTCCTCGTCCTCGTCCTCGTCCTCGTTGTCTTCGTCTTCATCGTGTTCATCATCATCGTTGTTCTCTTCATCATTTTCGGTCTCGACCTTCAAGCTGTTACGCGATAGCTTAGGGATGACTTGGTTTTGGCCCTTGAAGTAGCCCCAAGAGTCGACGATGACGCGACCGGAGATCTGCAGAAGGAAGAGTGTCAGTGATATTCACTAAATACGAATGTCGAACAGGAGATAAAAACTTACCGGCTTGGCGATCTCGACCGGGCGACCGTCGGGGCCGATGACCTTGACATACTTCTTACCCACGCAGTGCTTAACATGCATGCCGCGAAGCTCAGCCCACTTCTGACCGCGCGCAAACAGCTCCCGCTCAATCTTCTCCTTATCAGAGGCAAACTCGAGTGGGTAAAGATCGAATTTGGTAACCAGGGTGTCGCTCTTGTACTCTTCAATCTGCTTGGTGATGGGCCTGAGGCCACAGTAGTTTCCGTTCCAGTCATACTGACCCAGCACCAGGTCCCACCGCGCTGGTATGCCGCATCTCTTGTTGGCAGGGACGTAGAGAACATTGAGCAAGCGAAGCGCACAGATGCTGCCTCTCTCGGAAGAGACCATGATGCTGCCGGGGGCAAGGAGATACCAGAGAGACTCGTGCGAGGAGACAAGGGTCTCGCGCGCTTTGGCGATGGCTGTGAGGTGGGTGGTAAGGAGCGGGTCAACCACTTGGCGGAAGAGAGAGATGTCTTCCTTGGTGACATCGTCCTCGACCGCGTTGAAAGCTTGGAGGATAGACTCCCAGCGGTGGACGAGGGGCTTGAAGGGAGGGAAAAAGGTGTACGGGGCGGCGTCGGGATACCACTCGGGATAGCCCTCGAAGACTTGGTCGAACATTGCCTTGAGACGAGGACTCTGGATCTCGATGGAATGGGTGCTCCAAGAAACAATCTCGTCGTTTTCACCGGACACATTCTTGGAGAAGCGTTGGATGACAGGGTAGGCAAGGCCGCGCTGCTTGAGATGCTTCTCTTCGAGGATCAGGTCTTGAAACTCGGACCACTTGGCATCTTGAGATTGGTGGCTGGTAGAGTGGTTGAAGAGGTTGCGGATGCCGGAGATTCTGGGTACATCAACCGCGGCGGTATTGTCGGTGCTCTTCTTGATGCGCTTGGCAGGGCGGTCCCAGTTTCTGGGAGCCGCTCCACCGGTCGACTTCCTTGCCGTCTGCTTGGTTCGGGCCATTGTGATGAAAGTTGGATGGAAAGTAGAAGATGGTATCGATGATGATGAGAAAAGGGTTGAATCAAGATGGAAGAGTTATACAGCGTTTTATAGAGGGTTGATGATGATATTATTGGCGTCTGATTGGTTGTGGTGGATCTGTTACACAGGCCCCACAGGCCAGGCAGGGCAGGCAGCAGCAGGCTCCAGACCCCTCAACCACCACATTGACTCCAAATGTGGGCGAACGGCACAAGTTCCCTGCATTGTTCATACCATATCCAGGAAATCCATCAACATATATTCCGTCTCCGATTGGTGCAATGGTGTTTCTTGGACATGCATCCAGTCTGCCCGTTAGGCATCACAGGGCCTTGCAGGGATGTTGCTTAACCAGGCGGTCAGAGCAGAAGCAAACGCAGCACCCATCATTTTTCCGCCTTGTTAGGCGTCCGGCCCTCAGCCTCGATGATCTCCCGTCTCCTTTAGTCCGAGATGCCAGTCGATACTCTCCGAGTCGTGATAATGCATATAATGTCACCAGCTTCAAGTTCTGGACCTGCGTCTGGCTGTAATGTTGACAGGCCGCTAGGTTATGTACGTGTCTGCATTGGATTCCAACGAAAAGATCGTCGCCGTTGTCGTGTTAGCAGGCAAGGTACATGTACCTATCTGCCACGACTTGGTCGCAGACGCCACGACGACGGCCACACCCAAGATCTCGAAATGCCCTCAACGGTTGCCAGATGTGATGATAAGGCCAGCTGGCACACACACTTGTGGTTGAAGATAACAGATGGTGAAAATGTTAACAATCACCAGGTCAGCGAGTCAATTGTTGGTTGAGAATATGGATATCCATATAACTGTCAACGCCCCCATCCCATTTGTTCTCATCTCATCCACAATGATGAACGTAATCCACTCGACCTGTCGCAAGTCTCAACAATTTCTGGGAGGGGCCCGTTTATTGCGCGAAAAGGCTATACAGTGGGCTCAGAGCTATGGGTAACTTGCGAGCGCCGTTAAAAAATACCTGCAAGAAAAACCAATTGGCATAAAGTCACTGTGTTGCGTGTTTACTGGTAAAGAAGACGCAAATTGCTGTTCCACGCGTTCGTGATATCAATTTTGGCCCAACAGTTTCGGAGTTCAGGCCGTTAGAATCAACAACAAGCCTTGCATAATTAGTTTTAGGCCTTTTATTCTGCTTTTATTATCGCCATCAAACTGCACAACACCTCTCACCAAAGTATAAGCCCACCGAATAATTGTGGGCCACAATGCCTCCAAGGACTCCATCAAGACAGACGCCATTGGCTGGGACCGAGTGCAAAGACCGAGCGCAAAGACCAAGTGCGAATCGGAGAGCGGATTTCCTAATTCGTGGCAACGTGGCAATGCAGGACACAACTAACGTAAGGTTGAACAGTTCAAAATTCGGCAGCTCGGGTTCCACCGACTCCGATGACAGCAGCTCCGGTGGTAGCGGTTTCGATGAGAAGACTAAAGATGATGACAGACCTCAGATCATCAAGACAGCTCTAGTGAGAGCGACTAACGACAACGTCCCCAATAATGACGCTTCTTGTCACGGCAAGGATGACAGCAACAACGGTCCGTCTGCAGATTGTAATGAGAAGTTTGGGGTGAGATCTGGAGACACAACGACGATTACAGGGCCAGAAAACGGGATGATCGAGGACTCGATAAACCAACGCTAAAGTAAACAGCACAAGACAATGATTAGCAAGGAGGGGACTCGAAGTTAGTATCAGGTATCATGGACGTATCTTAGGCGCTACGAGTTGAAGTTGTGCTCGAATGTACATCAAGTAAAAAGCAAAGGTAGGCACCATGCGGGAATGTTCGGGCAGTAATGAAAACTCAGTTGGACCTGTTGTGGGACCCAATTTTTCGGAACCGTGAGATATGTGTCAAGTGAAGTGAAAGTCCAGGCAGTGCATGCTTGACTGGATATGGACGGGTCCTTCCGCAGACAATAATCCAAGCTCCGGATGTATTCCTCCACAAGCTCATTCGATCCCAAGCTCAGGCCTTTGATGAGTCGGTCAGCAGCCACGGTTTGGCGGACAAGTTCATTGGGTTGCGCCCAGCAAAGGATGCAATGCTCGGCGTTATCGATGGAATTGCCCATTGGGCTGAAGAGGCCCAACACAATTACCACAGCCAGCGCGTAGGAATACGCGAACCAACATGGGAGTGAACAAGGACATCCCTCTGCTGAGAGATCGTCAGGTATGGTGCTCAGATCCACTACGGGACAACCATCAGCGAACACCGAACCATGCCCGATTATGCAGCTACAACTTGAGGGGTCAACTTGACCGCAATTGTCAGTTGCTTCATCCGGACAAGCCAACAAGGCAGTCCTTCATTTATAGTCTTCTTAAGTTTTTGAATCAAAAAGAATTTCGACAGCAGTCAACACGATTGAACTCGTGCACAAACAGACAATCAAAACCGCGCAGGGACAATGTAAGCTTCGCCCCCGTCCAAGGTTTGCAAGGCACGCTGACCGATGCTAGTATCCCCGACCTTTTGACCAAAATGTGCGGGATCTAAAAGCAGGATGGATAATACCATCGCGAACAGAACTTATTGCCATCTCGTTCTTCCACTCTTCGGACACGAAATCATCGCACTGCTCTGTGGAGTGGTGTACGGACTATGGATCGGATTAGGCATCATTGTCGCGAGAACAACCTCGATGAACTCGGGACCTGCATGTGGTTCGCGTCTGAATACTTGTTCTATAACGAGTCCATCGAATTTGAGCGAATATCCCTGCTACCGCGATCACTGATGCTGCGTTCGTCCAGACCGATACCATAAAGACGTCCAAGACGACGCGAGGCTGCTAGGAGGTGCAGAGTTCATAATATGGCACACAACATGGGCTTGGAACAAAGCGAGTGAACAAAGAAAACAACTTTTCTGTGTCCGCTGATGATGACAAGGGGTTGCGGATCAAGTCCGCCGGCCTCGGCCGTGTGGAATTGAGCCTCTGTGGTCCTATGCATACCTGTATTGATTGTGGGGAGTGGATGCAGATTCAGGCAGATTCAGGTTCTGAGGGATCCGCGTTCAGTGCTGTGTGGACTTTTTGTATGTAGTCGAGCTAAACCGAAAGTGGTACCAGAACGGCATATCTTGCATGCCAAGCTTCCGGCTGGTGACCCTGACACAGCCCACGGCACTGCAGCGAACGGTGATGTTTCTCTCGTCTAATATTGTAACCAAAATCGGCATTCAAATGACAAACAATTGCAGCACAAAACAGAGTCAGGAAATGTCGTTATTGTGAATTTGTAATCTGGGGATTGGTAATTCGTTCTTGATGTAAGCCCGCGGGATTGACTGAGTTCATGTTCAGTTTTCAGAGTAAAAGACAACAAGTGGATAGTCTATATAAAATCCCAGAGTTGACCATGGAAAACAATCATCCAAACAGACGCCGATTCCGAGCTCTGCAGAAAGAGTTCTTCTTCCGAGATCATGTCCAAGTCCAACACAAAGCCAAATCACGAGCCTGCGTCTGAGCAAATCATGGCTTCATCCTCAAGCGACGATGACAATACCACGCCCACCCCTGAGAAGAAGACCACCGGCACCCGCCCAACACTAAAATCCAAGCTGCAGAAGCCCATCCGATTCCACCTCGCCTTCTTATCCCTCCTCATAATGGTCTTTATCGTCAGTCTAGATGCCACAGCCCTGGCAGTAGCCATTCCTGTAAGCTTTTTTCTCCAGTACCATGACCTTTTTTCTTTTTTGTGTGTGTTGGCCTGGTACTAACTCAGTGCCCATCACTTCAGAAAATAACATTCAACCTCTCCGGCACGAGCCTCCAAGCCTTCTGGGCCAACATCTCCTTCCTCCTGACCGTCACCATCGTCCAGCCAATCTACACTTCGACTTCGGACATACTGGGCCGAAAATTGCCGCTCTACGTCGCCTTCTTCTTATTCTCCCTCGGCAGCATCGTGTTCGCTCTCGCGCCCTCGCTGCCCGTCGTCATCCTGGGCAGAGCAATCCAGGGCCTGGGCGGCGGGGGCATCGACGTGCTCAACGAAGTGATAGTGGCCGACATCACCACGCTGAGGGAGAGGGCGTTTTACATTGGTTTACTGTCCGTCCCCATGGCGCTGGGGACGATAGTGGGTCCCGTCTTAGGTGCCGTCTTCAGTGAGTACGCGAGTTGGCGGTGGATCGGGTGGGTGAACCTCCCGCTGGTTGGGATATGTCTGCCGCTTACCGTTTGGTGTTTGCGGCTGAAACCAATGGAGGGCGGGGTGAGAGAGAGACTAAAAAAGGTGGACTGGATGGGCATAGCGGTATTTACGGTTGGCGCTACGCTTGTCACGTTGCCTGTCAGCTGGGCGGGGAGCATGTACGCTTGGGGCTCGTGGAGGACGGTGGTTCCTCTGGTGATTGGCGTTGCGGTTCTGGGAGGGTTTGTTTGGTTTGAGGGGAGGAGGAACCGGGCCGTCGAGCCAATGTTCCCTTATCGGATTTTTGCCAACAGAACGGCGGTGGCGACGCTGGTGGGCAGTTTTGTCCACGGGATGGTGTTGTATACGCTTTTGTCGTACTTGCCTTTGTTCTTTCAGGCTGTGTTTCTGGAGGCTCGGTTGGAGAGCGCGGTCACCATGATTCCGTTTTGTGCGGTTTTGATGGCGTTTACGGGAATTTCGGCCATGGGTGTTGAGTGGACGAGACGGTATCTCTGGTTGATCTGGTCCGGATGGGTTTTGTTGACTATTGGTGTTGGCTTGTTTGGTCTCTGGGACGTCGAGCAAAGTAGCCTGGGGAAGACTGTTGGGATTCAAGTGGTGGCGGCTGTTGGATTAGGGACATTATTTACTGTGCCTCCTATCCCCATGCAGGCAAGTACCAAGCGGTCTGAGGATCAGGGACTCGCTGTGGGGATTCTGGTTGCCTTCCGGCTGTTTGGGGCACTGCTTGGACTGGCTATTGCGGCTACGGCTTTCAGCAGTCAGTTCTCGCAGCTTATTATCACGCTCTCCCCGTTGCCTGAAGCTGCCAAGATTCTCGAGGACCCAAATGAGACGCTTGGCTTTATTCCTTACCTGAGGGACCTAGATTTACCCTCAGATAAGTTGGTTGAGATCCGCGAGGTATATGCCAAGTCTCTGAGGGTTGTGTTTTACATCTTGGCTGGTTTTGGTGGTATTGGCACCTTTGCTTCCCTTTTCACCAAGGAACTGAATATCGAGTCAGAGGAGGAGGGAAGACAAGGCTTCGATGTTTGAGTCTTTTAGTTTCAGGTTTCTCACACAGGTTTCCTATGTCTACCTCATTCTGTCTGGGAATATACTGTGGTAATGTCCCACCAGACTCGAACAGAAGAGCAAACAGGCTTGAAGGAGATTAAGACATCAACATGCTTGGTCATCTCATTGCGGTGTTGGATCGGGCTCAGAGCTTCGGGGTCGACGGCATCGTGCCGGAGGAGACATGCTAGACTACATTAGTGACAGGATGTCGCAATAAATCCATCTTTGGCGTTTTTCGTCAAGTTCGTTGACCTGAAGCAAAGGTGCTTGATTCCATTCCAGTGCTTCAACTATGCCTATGTCCTGTGAATCACCTCCCCCACCGTTCAAAGCTCAACTTTGCGGAAACCGATCTTTCCCCTGATGTTCTGGGTTCGCTTGCCGGATGTGATGGAGAACGGGTCTCCCCAGCCACGTCTTGGATTGGCGACCTCAAGAGATTTCGATCAAGGAGAAGAAGTAGAATCACCTTGAGGCTGAATAAATCTAATTATCCGTTCTTGTCACCTGATTTGCGTTCTCAAAAGTAAAGCGTGGGGGTTAGATGAATCAAAATAAAAATGAGAATGGCTCCTGTGCAGTGGAGAATCATGACTCGCGCGTTCAGCGGCAAAAGGGAAGGAGAATGCCCAGTAACAGGATTGAACTGTTGACCTTCGCATTGCAATGCAAGTTAACTAATTATATCCCATAAGAATGATATTAGTACGACGCTCTAACCAGCTGAGCTAACCGGGCTTTGTGTATTTGTTGGGGATGTCATTGCTGGACCTACCCTATCAAGGCCAGGCAGCAACTGCATTCCGATTTCCCGCGCACACTGAACCCAGTCTGATTTAATACATTTCATTCAACACTGCCACGCGTAACTGCTACTCTATTCATGTATCACGGGGCAATGGGGCCATCAAGAACACTTTCAGGCAGCCCATCAAGATCACACAGGAATAAAGGGCGTCCAAGCATAGAAATCTGACAAGAGAAAACGCTGGAGATGGAATTGATTCATCAGGACTAGTCGTTTCATTCAATGTTTTTTGGCGGTTCTTTAATATCTCTATCCAGTTGATTGCCTACACAGTTGCCCCTGGTGTCCTGATCCTACCAGAACCTGCACGGCATGTATGCTTTGGTCCCCCTTTTGACACCACGACAACAACGATTGCATGGTTTTAGGCAGATACCGTGGGTGGCATCTCATTATTAATCAGTTAGGGATCGCGGCTCTGCTGGCGATCAAGCTTCCAACAACTGTCAGTGAAAGCAATGGAGAAATGATGTATGAGATCTGGTGGGTTTAAACGTCAGTAAGTGGAACGTGGGCGACACAAAAGGAAAGGGAACATACCGTAAGCAGTCTAGCAATCTTCGCCTCATCGTCCTTGGACACATCGCTGACTTGAACCAGGC
Source organism: Cladorrhinum sp. PSN259 (assembly GCA_033725935.1). Taxonomy (NCBI): domain Eukaryota; kingdom Fungi; phylum Ascomycota; class Sordariomycetes; order Sordariales; family Podosporaceae; genus Cladorrhinum; species Cladorrhinum sp. PSN259. The sequence goes on from MU867117.1 coordinate 64,555, forward strand.
TGATCAGCTTCATGGCGCTCGGACCACTTGGCATCAACATCATGGTGAACCACAAAATTGGGTCAGACCCAAGCCATCCGGTCTTTGCGGCGAGGAAATATATCGATGCGATGGAAGCCAAAGGCCAAATAACGAACCGGACAACCAGAATGAAGAGCACCGTCAACCACGGCAGACGTACTGATTTCTGGTTACTCTTCCTAGCCTCCATGGAGGAATCGAACAGCGAGACACCGGTAACCAGAACAGGAAGAGGCACAAAAAGACCGCCAATGTTCTTGAGAGCCTGCGTCAACCATGCCGTGAAGATACCGCCATCGTTGGAGGGATTGAAGAAGGCGCGGTGGAGGAAGGGCGTCAGGCCAATGATGGTTCCAATGATGGCGCCAACGAGCGGAGGGTTGAAGAAGTCAGAGATGAACTCGATCCACCATTGAGTCCTAGAACTGAGGTTATCCCAAGTGTTCTCGGGTACAAGAGGTGGTCGTCTGTGCTTGGGAGCGCGTGGAGCTCCTGGATGATGCTGGTTGTGCATAAGGAGGTGGCTCTCCTCATCTGCTTGTTCGTCTGGTGTTGAGCAGCGTTCGTCGCTATTATCGTCCGAGTCCGCTGTCTTGTCCTCGTCATCATCGTCTGGGCCGTTCTCGGTGTCGATGAGGCGCGGTCCGACGGCGAAGGTGATGCAATTCGATATGGTAGAAAACACGAGGAAGTATGCCTTGGCTCTCTCCACAGCTTCTTTGGTAGTCTCGTCCTTGATGATAAGTGAACTCAAGATGCCAGTCTCTTCAAGAGCGGTGATCAGTAGCAGAGGGTAGCTGGTGGTGTTGTTGATCAGAATAGCGACGGTGGTCCAATCGGGCATCCCTAGCACGCGATGGGCGAAGGTGCCGATCAGGAAAGAGATGGCATGACAGATGAGACCCCAGATGACTATCACGCCGTAATTGCTTGCTGAACCGGACTGCAATTCCGACCCGATCTTGGTGATGAGAAGGGCAGGCAAAAACAATCGAACGCAGACTTTGGAGATTGGTTTCGATGATTTTCTGTCGAGCAATCCAAGCCAACAAGCGACAGCGCCGTAGGATATCACGAGAAGCACTGACAAGCTCGCCTGAATGGCGCCCAGGAAGGCTTCAAGAAGCCCGGACGGGGCCATGGTTTCGGGTGATCGACGTTGTGGTGTGCTTATGTGCAGGAATCAGAGACAGTTGTTTTGGGAAAAATCGGAAAGGGAAAGATGTCTCGTGGGTCGAGAACTTCAAGGTGTTTGTTTACCCTAGTTCCTGCCTTGGACGGCCTCAATGATGCAGTATGACGCTGTGGCTCCCAGGTTCACTGTTTCAGGTAGTGTGGTGCCCTATGATTGGTGGCGTGAGGTGGGGTTTCGGATGCACAACGTTGTGCGACACAGTCTCAGCAGGCACAACAAATGGACACGGGACAACCAGAGCAACACTGGAAGGGTCATAGACTTGCGCAGACTCTTTGTAGATACGAAATGAATTATTGTAGGAACAGATTATATATTTTTTTATTTGAAAATTTAGAAAATCATGTCAATTGTCATCGGATACGGAGTGCCAAGCCCATGACATCATGACAAGACCAGAAAGCCAAGAAGGAGAATCCACCCAAAAGCACTCAAAAAGACTTTTGGAACCGAAGACGAAAACCAAGAGAGGCAGGGAAAAGGATCCCAAAAACAGACTCCCCATTAGCGAGCCTCTTTCTCGGCCTTCCTCAGAGCCCTCTTCAGCACCACCTGGACAGTCTCACTACCGTTCGCACCAGTATGCGAATCAAAAGCGCTCCAGACCTCGGCGAGTGTCTTTCGCTGTAGCTCCTTGTTGTCGAACTTCAAGCTCTCCTCAACCCCCCTAGTTAGATCCGCTAGCCTCGGCTCACCTTTTATGCTGGTCGTATCGATGCACCTCGTCGCGCCATCAAGCTCGTTGATCAGCGTCTTGACATTGGCCAACCAATCGCTCATGCTGTTCCTTGCGGATTGCAAAAGATCAAGGAGCGCCCCATCGGTGCCTTCTTGGGAATCGAAGACGAGCCCAAAATGCGAGGTTAGACGGAGCTGATTGACGATAAGACCGACGAGCCCGGCTTCCTTGATCTCGGTTCCCAAGTGCTTGGAAATTCCCGGGATCCTTTGGAGATCTACTTGGCGGAGCAGTTCGACAAATGCATCATCCAAAGGGACGAGAGGAGCCTTCGTGCTGCGGTAGCGCGGATCACTGTGGTCGTTAAATGCCTGATCGATGAGAGAAAAGAGGTAGATGGCATCGTCCCTGGGGTGTTTGGCAGCATCGATCTTCATGCGGATCTGGAATCTGGTGTCCTTTTCCCGCACGTAGTGATGTCGAATCCCAGGCAGAGTAGCGGCTGACTTTGTTATGGTGCCAGCTAGCCGCCGCATCATAAAGACACTTAGAAACTTGTGGAGCTTGAGCAGCGAGATGATGAAGCCCTCATGCTGGCCTCTGCTCCATTTACGCCACCTACTGGGAATGTCGTAGTCGTGCCCCATCACCTCTTCTAGGAACTCGGCCAGAATCTCCCACTGGATGCACCGGTAATAGGTATCAGCGATGAGGCCCGAGGTGGTGCGATCATAGATGTCAAGTTGCTTCTCCCGGGTAGCGTCCGGGTGCATCTTGCCCTCCGAGTCCAAGGCGTGCTCTGGTGCGTGTGCGTAGTACTCCAGAGCCCACCTGACGAAATACTCGGGCTGATGCCGAAGGTTCCAAAGACGACGGCGGGATTCCCCGAGCTTTCGTTGGGCCAGGTATAGAATTTGGCGGACCGGATAAGGCTCACCTTTGTACTGTATGTGGATGGCCAGCCGCGAATGCGTCTCCAGATTAAGCCCGTCGTAATAGGCAGGAGGTCCAGAGACCTCATCTTCCGACTTGGGATTTTGATTCATGATTTGAATGAATTTGGTAACGCCGCGGGCAATTCGAGCTTGGATCTCCATGACGAGAACACCGTCGTTAACGGTGAGCGCGTGCCCGGCTACTTCGTCGCTTTCGGCAAACTCTTTTAGGTACGTTCCCTCGAGGATTTCCCCGTACGAACTCTCCTCTGCTGTCGGCGCGGCCATGCTGATAGATCCCAGGAACAGGTGTGGGAACATCACACCCTTACCAAGCCTTGCAACTCTAGCCCGCTCTAGGTCACCGTGGACAAAATCCACCCGATCATACGTGGCCCGTTCCTTCACTAGCATGAGCATGTTTTCCCTAAGGACCAAATCCTCGAGATTGATTTGAGGGGTAAGATAGCTCTCTGATGGGATGTCCGCAACGTCCGTAATGCGTAGCCGTCGCTCCGCCTCGATCTTGGGGGCGTCATAGACGTCGATACGATGGCGAGGCGCAATATCAGGCCACGCCTGAAGAAGGATGTCGTAACGCGACTTGATATTCAGCGATTGCCATTTGTCGACGAGACTCTCCCTCCAGGCAGCGACCTTGTACGCCTCTGCTAGACCCCTGTAGGCAGCATTTACGTACTTTGTGTTGGCCACAAAGTCTTGGTACTCCTCATTTAAAAGGCCGAAAGATGTTGAGGTCGACCCGGGATCTGCGAGACCAAAAGCGTCCCTGAGCGCCTTTGGATTCTTGACTGACATGGCCAGGAGCACCGTGTAGACGAACTTGTCCCTCGCTCGCCACTGACGAAAGTCGTTGGGGAGTCCGGGCTCGGAGACTATGTGGGACAGATTGAGACGCTTCAACTCGGCCTCTCGGGCCGCTTGGTTGGTCCAGTCCACCTCGGGGCCCTCGTCATTGATGGTGAGGGCTTCGATACGCATCATCAGGTCCTCCACCAAGGTAACATCGCCAAAGTCAGACATTATTGTTGTTGATGTCTTTTGAATGAGGTGACTTTCTGTGATAGAGCTGGTTGTTTCTGATGGAGTTGCTGTTCCTGATGAGGTATGTATGTGATGATTTGCTGTTGGTGATGGGTCAGATGTTGGTTCGGGTGCGAATAGGCCTCATTAAATATTAAAATTTCCTCGCAGCCTCATGAACCTGCTCGTGGTGTTGAGGCTGAAGCCGCGGCAGAGCATCAAGATGAACAAAGGAGCAGAGTGTCTTGACAAAAAGGGTCCGGCAGGTATTGAGGGCGGGAAGCGTCTTTGTGCATTCTCGATTGAAGACGGGAACAATGGACTTGTTTACCGTAGAGATATTCTGGGATGGGACAGGGGCAGACAAAGACATTGAGGCTACAGACATAGAAAGTGGGAATTGAATAATAACTTGACTTGACGGGATAGTTCGTATAATGAGAAAGGTCAAACGGAATATTTATCACAGACAGACAGGCGACGTCTGGGTAGAGAATTGACAATAACATGGAGGTTATTACTGCACTTGACTTGTTGTACAGATGAAAGAAACATGATTCCTGCAGGCTGTCTACCGATGTTTTCGACATGTAGAATATTCCTACGGTTCAGTGGCGTTATGAGAGGGTTACCCAAGGTACGTAAAGACAAAGTATTTTAAGTATCGTAGGATGAAATCTAAAACCCCCCTGTGGCTGGAGTTTAAAAAAGGCATACATTTGTATACATCATGGCCACGATATCTCGCTCGACACCCTTACCCAAGAACCTGGATCTACAGTAGCAGCAGATTGAGCATCATCGTCTCCCTATTTGACAATCATAAACCAGAAAACTGTCATGTCTAACAACCATGCCCCAACAGTTTTAACTCGAGTGTAACAGTATCACAGCCCATCAGTATCAGCATTGAAGCCCAGTCCTTAACCCTCAATTGCCACCGCCGACCTCAAGGTTCCACAAACCCTCCAAAGCCTCCTTCAGTCCCGTCTCCCCGACCTCTCTCTTATCAGGAGTTGGTTCAGGGTTCTCAAACAACTTTCCTCCTTCCAAGATGGAGTTATTCATATCAGCATAGTACTTCGCAACCGTCCCCACCGGGAAAACAGCGGAATAAAATCCTTCTACGCCCTCCGGTGGGATCTCCCTCACTTCAACCTCTTTACCCGAGATTTCTTCGAACACTTTCTTGACGTCCTCTACGCTGTGTTTTGGTCCGTGGATTTCGAAGGGGTAAGGAGAGGGACCGGGGAGCGGACTACCACTGCCGGTGGAGAGGAGTTGGGTCGATAGTGTTTGGCCGATGTCCTTGATTGCGATCTGGAATAAAGTTAGGACGAGGGTGTCAAGTACCAGGTTGTGAGGGAGGAGTGATAAATGAATGATCTAGGGAGGCAAGGGGTAGATGATAGTATTTGAGACAAAAACTCACATGAGGAATCTTCAAAGTGCTAGGAATAAAAGTAGAGTAAAAGAACCCCTCAGATTTCACCGTCTCCACCGCCGAGCTCCAGTTCTCCATGAAGTAGACGGGTCGAACGATGACTACCTCGGGGACAGTCGTCTTGCCGAGGATCTGCTCGGCTGCGTGATTGGTTTGGATGGCTCCCTTTGAATGATCAGCATACATGCCTCGTATTTGTCTTGAATGTGACCGAATGTATGGGCGAGTCAAAGACTTACTGTCCCTTCAGCGTACTGTCCGCCCAAACTACTCAAGATTACGAGTCTCTTGACGTTCGATCCAGTCTCCTCGATTTTGTTCTTCACGTTATGTGAAACTTCCTTGGCTACTTCTACTACATCACGACCATCGTGCCAAATTGGTGTGATGGAGAGGACTGCGTCTGAGCCTGAAAAGTCAAGGGAGGAAGGGTCCTCGATGTCGCCTTGTTTAGCTGTGAAGTTTGGGTTGTTGAGGAATTCGGGTGGGACGCGGGAGAGGTTGCGGTAGTAGGCTATGACAGTTGGAGAGGAAGCAGAGGACAGGAGGAAGCGGATGGTGGCGGCGCTGACGCGAGTTGAGGCGGGGACGATTGTGATTTGCATTTTCTCTGTTTTCGAATTTTTTGGTATTTTGTGCAAGCGAGATCTTCTTGTTGTGCTTATAAAGTGATTAATGAGAACACTATGAGGTGGAGAGAGATGGGCGGTTATATGCTTTAACTTGACACTGATCCGCGGAACAACCAAGAGAGCGAGTTTTCGAGATTTGTGATCCGTTTCGAATTTGAGAGAATTATGATTACAGCAGCAATGATGATAAAGCAAGGTTACGTAAACTGCAGCCATTATGCTTGGAGATGCTGAGAACGTGGTGGTCTGAGCCAGTGAGGGGGCGCCAAGATTGGGCACACAACAGAACGACTTGGCATCCCATATGATTGGTCCAGTTGAGAAGGTCAAAAGGCAATGGCGTCAGACTTTACCGAAACGGAAAAGAGAGGCTGAGGGAGCCAAGACAGTCGGCGTAAACGATGTCGCGTCGCGGCTCCAAGACGGATGAAATATTGCTCCACTCACCGAGAGTGGGTGGTGCCTAATGGGGAACAAACTGTCCATATGGCAAGGACGAGAAGTTGATGGAGTTTCCTCGTTGGATGCCATTGTGAGGAGCACAGAATGTCTTGATGATGTGGGTTCTAACTGAGATTAAGGAGTTGGCGTGATTGTGAGGGAGGAGGGCGGAGTTGGGGCGGCTCGGTTTTGTTGAGGGTGTTGTTAGATAGAGATGGAGGAGGCGTTTCAATGTGCATTGATCGGTTCCCGATATCAGCTTTGTTGGGGGAGCTGGTGTAATCGCTTACGAATGATGCACTAGACATTCTGAAGATCTTACCTGAGGGCCATTTTGATGTGAAGGGTCTCCTTATTCTGCTCTTACTATAGCCCTCTCACCAGTACCTGTTATCTTCTTTTCGTCTCCTATACTCGTCGAACGGCGGTAGCGCATTGCGAAGCTAGGGGTTCTGTGCCTTTTTTGTTGCTATTCGTGTGTTCGTCGAACGGCTGTCGTATACTACAAAGGATGAGCCCTTATATCGCTCGCTCTACGATTTTAAATTGTTCGAACGGCTGTCGTGCACCGCCGCAAAGCGGGAGCCCTTGATATCCTTCCTGGGCATGATTATCCTCCTCTTACTGTAGCCCTTTCTCCTTGTTTTATTATTCTTTCAGTTCTGACGGTTCGTCGAATGGCTGTCGTGCACTGCGCAGCAGGAGCCTTTGATTCGAGATTCTTGTTGATCGTGATGGCTTCGAAGTCTGGCTACGGGTTTAGTTACTCGTAGCGGAGTGCGACGGGCTTGGAGGCAGAAGTCTCTGGAGTGTCACACCCCTCTGTTCATGTAACTGAGTTCGTGAATGGTGGCTAAGGCAACGACAGGTCAAGCTCGCTGCTGCAAGGTGGCGGCGTGCTAATTTGCTTGGACTCGTCTGCTAAAGTTGGGAAATGCCAGCGAGGCTAGCGACAGAAAACACTTACAATGTTCTCGTAGTTCAAGGGTGCACTTGGGTCACAAGAAACTCTCTGTCGTGGCCAGATGGAAATGGCGGCCTGGCGGTGCAACATGCCCGGCGGTCTCGAAAGGTTTGTGGGCAGAATCCAAGTTTCAGCCTGAGGTTTGTATCCCACGGGTGTTGCTGGCCTACTGTGGTCGGTAGGGAAGTCTGGACCATGGAATGCCTTGTGGTCGGGCACCATGAGCGGACATTCCTCCGGTTCCTTCCGCCGCTGTTTAGCATGCTCAACGGGAACCGGGACCGGGTGCTGTAACCATGGCAACAACCTTTGATTTTATAATAACAATATGAGTAATCTTCTTAAACTTTCAACGCGCGTCGTGGTGTATATACGTTACATTTTCTGATAGTCTAAATAAATACAACCATACCCTCAAAGCAGCTCAGGTTTGTTCCACGCACGCATGGGGTTGACACAGCTGATCTTCCAAAATTCGCTTTCACGGGGGCTGTTCGCAGCCAAAGAACGGGAGCGTGCGGGTGCTTTATACGATAACAGGGCAGCCGATCAAACTGCCCAGGTACCAATAGAAACGGCATGGTCTGTTGGGCGCGAAGACGTTTTCCAGGCTCCAAGGTCCGCATGTAACACAAGACACGCCCTCGATCACAGTACTCTGTTCACAGCACATATGCTCTCATTTGACGTAAGCGTATGGCAACAGGAATAGCAGGAATGAAATGCCAAGAAACACCAAGAAGGCGGGCTGTTCCTGGTTGAACTGCTCGCGCATGGCGACAGTCTCATACAAAATGGGTTTTGCGGGATACAACAGCTACCGTAATTCGACTGCTGTTGCCGATCGCGACCACTTGAGCCAAAGATTTTTTCCGGATGGGGGGACGTATTTGCAGTGCCATGCGCAGCAGTGCAAGATTCGGAAAGTGACTTTGTCCTCGACCTTAGCCCTACACAAGTCGCACAGACAATACCTACTGAACAGCAACCGCAATCCCATTCTCCGGTGATCGAAAAGTGCCACTTGATTGGAGAGCACCGAGTCGAGTGGTGCCATCTAATGACAGGATCTGCCCTGGTCACCCCAACTTTAAACGTTCCATGTGTGATTCTCGGAGCGCTCGGCGCTTCCTCGCCCCCTTGTGCTCTTACATCCAAGTTTTGGCAATGAAAGAATTACTGTCCTTACCCGGTCCCTTCCATCAGCTTCAAACCACTCCGCCTTCTGCAACCCCGGCGGGGACACACTAATCACCCCTTTCACCCACAGCGACCACAATGTCCCCCTTCGCGACTTTGAGTCCCAGCTAGCAGGACCTCCGGTGGTAAAGTCTACCGGCGCGGTTCAACACCTTGATCCTGGTGGGAATTTCCTTAAATAACTGTTCATTGTGACCCAAGGCCCAGCAGCCTGAACTTCCATGATTTCGCGTTGGCCGACATGGCTTCTGAGCGGTACCCGAGGAGCAAAAGGACTGGCTAAAGTTAGTCGAGGAACTGTCAGTTTGCTCTCGAGAAGGACTTACACGTTGGCTCCGACACGCGAGAAAGCTGTTTTATAGAATTGTCCTCGTGATCAATCTTCTCTGAATTACTCTGGGTGCTATGCCACCATCGGATTGAATAAATATCCCAACGACGGTCCTGGTGGTAAATGCTAGGGCTGATCCCAAAATCAGCTGTGCCATATATGCTTCGATGTTGTACTCGTTCGGACGGAATTGCCGGCGTTCGGCGATGATGCGCTTTAGCTCTTTGTAAGCTTAGATATCATCCGGTCAGCAATTAATTATGGAAATACCAGACCAAATTGTGCCCAGCTTGTAAAATGGCAGAGATTGAAGAGATGAGGAGCGTGACGGAGGATCGCCGGGTAGACGGCCGCCTCTTCGGTTCAAGATGGAACCCGCCGAAGGCAAACAGTCGGCTCGGTATCGGCGTCTCCAAGAGGCAGGTCAAAACTCCAAGGGCAACTGCACTTGCAAGCTTTCCGTCGGATTGAAATTCACGTGCTAGATGTAACGTGAAGTTGTCAAGTCCGTTTGCTTACTAATAGGGTGCCAACTGACCAAGCAGATCAGCAGACTGGGTTGAAATATGATCGACCAATCCGGGGATTGTTCCTGCCATCGCTGAATTAGTAGCGTTGACCACATGGTTCGGTACCAGATTGGATAAGATGAAACAATCGAAAACGATCGACCGAAAGGTGTAAAAAATACAGCGGTACAGGCGATGAAATGACTTACAGTAAATTGCCATCATCATTCCCATTCAAAAGATCGGCTGAAATAATGAGGCCAGAAGTTGAGACGATGAGTTGAGACGATACTGAGACGACTAGCTGAGCCCATGGGACGAGTGGTGGAAAGAAGAGATGATTTGATTGGCGAGAGTGAATGGTGAAATTAGGACGGTAGAAGCGGAGACTGGGGGGCCTAAGTTCCCTGCGGAGCTCCGTCACGTCGGTTTCCAATTTCTTTCCTCCCGGCTGCAGGACGGGAGCGCTTCCAACGGACAAAGAAAAGTTTATGGTTCGAGGACTTTTCGGCTCATTTATTTCACCAAAGATTCCTCGCTCTCCAACACAACAATCAAGATGTGACTCGAGAACAAGAATATGCATTATTCCAAGCAATTGCCTGTGAAATTGTACGCCTTTGTGCGTACTATTCTTCGCCCATTCACAACCATTTCCGAGCGCTTCCTAAGTGTATGTGGAGGCAACAAAGGCTAGGTGGCGATACTATAGTGTTGGTGGTCTTGGATGCGGAAGAGAGAGAAGAGAGCTGGTCTGGACGACCTGGAGAAAGGTTGGCTGTGATGCGTAGGACACCTGCTGCAACGAAAGAACACTGCCAACCGCGACAACCACGATGGCGAGAACTATGATGGGGCCGGCGGGCGTCAAGCAGGGAACAGAGGCTGCGGAGGTGGGTCATGATGAGCCGCATACTAATTTCGGTTGCCTTACATCTCTAGACCGTGTCTGGTTTGCAACATTGGTGATTAAAATGTGAGAGGTATGCAACGCCGTCTCGATTAATGTGGAACATGTAGCTTGCATCGCCTTTTCGCGGCGAGATGTTGATGTGACACCCCAATTGTTATTGGGAGCATCTACTGTGTAATTTGGCGCAAGTCGATAGGGCGGGTTAATGATCCTAAGGGCCTGTCGACGTGCTGGGCGCGAACACAATCACGAACATCACATGGAGCTCTCCTCCCGGCGCAATGATGAATGATGCATGTGCTCACTGTGCTGAGGTAATCAGTCAGATAGTTATGAGAGAGAAACATGGCTATATATACTGACCTCTGGGGATACCCTACCAGCGAAGTAGCTAAAAGTATTGTTTCAAAGAAATCCAGAGCGTTTAGTGTAGTTGGCAGATGTTACAACAACCTGTTTCAAAACGTTTAAAGATTTCAAAGTTCCAATCCCCCTTCGCTTTTTGCGTTCGAGTCTTGGTCGTTCCATTTCTTTTTTTTTTTTTTTTTTTGAACTTGTCATTTCATTTTGTTGTTTGCTATTGCTGTTGTTGTTACTCGGGAGACCAACAGGTCGTCGTGTGATGCCGTCGCGACTTTGTCATTCCGAGACCCACTTTATTGAACACGCTAGCCCGAAGTGGCAAATTGTAAACAACAGCCCCTGAACGCTGCCCACGCCTGGCAAAAAAAAACTGGGAAAGTTGGGACGAAAGTCATTTTGATGCTGCGCAAAGTCATTGTTCGGGTTCCAATCCACATTTTATCCTGACCGCGGGTCTATTGAAGGAATTGAGCATCAGATAAAGCCGTGTTAGATGCCCACAAAGTACATGTCATTCCAGCCGCTAGGTGCAAGAAAAAGATTGCGATCGAAAACCCCCGATGTACTGTCACAATAGATGCTCCAGATTATTCATCTCATCCAGTTCTACCGTCACATATTATCCTCGCACCACAATAATATTTCTGTCCGATGGTCAAGTCAGAGTTCATGAAAGTGCGAGGGGTCTTGGCAGTCATCGGGATTTTGTTTTTCTTTACGAGTTCGGATGATTTCATTCTTCAAAGACGCCAGGAACAAGACCTTTTTTCGGATGGTTTAGGAAGATCAGACTTCCACAATAGCCAGATGAAACGGTCTCTTGGACCCGCCTAAAAGTCTACCCGAACAAGTCAGGAAAACCGTTCAGGACTGAAATAAGACCTTCCTGAAAGGTTCTCCGACAAAGTCAATTCAGAAAATTTATTAAACAGAATCGATTACGTCCCAAGGCAGAACAAATGAGTGATGCCATACTGTACAATTAGACACCGGATCTTAAATCACAAACACAAAATAGTTCTCAACTTTATTAATCAATCATCACGTTTCATCACAAGTCACGAACCCAAAAGCAAAAAGACAAGTGATGTACGTGAAGATTCCCAAAGCTCAAAAACGCCGAGCCAGATGCTGTATTCCGCTACCCAGGGTATCATCCTTCCCAAAGCGCCTATTCCGATATGCCGTAAACTAATATACAATAATAAAACAGACTCCATCCGCAATGCTCAGAAGAATAATAAAAACACCAACCGCACTGCATAACATAGATAGAGCCATAGCATGCCTCCGAATAAAATAAAATCATACAGCGCAGCTCGCTTAAAAATAAAGTCATGCCCCGCGCCGTAAATATGCTGGCTGCGCTGCTGATCTTGTTTGTCGTAGTTCTCCGAATTTTGACCGAAAAACGACATCTGGTTCCGTCAACGCAGCTCTTGGCTACTACCAGAAAATGAGTTCCTCAATTCCTGGAACTCGACGACTGACACCAGGATATCTCCCGCTTCAGGCTCACTGGGGAGGCGCCTGGTCATCGTTCTGGGGCGCTTGGTCATCATTGTTCTGACCATCTTGGCCACCTGCTTCCTGATTGTGTAGGTGAGCGAGCGACCAGAAGGTTGCCCGGGTGAGCAGGAGCACTGTAAAAGAGAGGATTATTAGCTCTTGTATTTCAATCATAAACTTCACAGGAAGAGAGGTTCATGTACTTACGAATCTCGATGATCTTCATCGTTACGGCCTCGTAAAAGTGGCGCTGGATCGTCCCGGGGTCGGAGTCTCTGATGCCGTACAAGCATTCGTCCATCAGGTCCTCGAAGGTCGCACCCTGCTCGATCAGCGAGCGAACCAGGGCAGTGACTTGGACGTCCATGTCAATGCCGTCCATGTAGTCTAAAAGAACTAGCAGTTAGCTTCCACTCTCCATTCTCAATTTTCATCCAAAAATTGCCATGTCCATCACTTGACAAAACTTGAGATTGCTGGACAAAGCAAGACAACACTCAATTCTCGTTGAGAATTGCGTCAATCGTGATGAGATAAAGGTTCAGGGTCCAATGAAGAAGACATCGCAGCTACCACTTGGCAGTCGGGATATCAAGCAGCTGTAAATCAGGCATTGTTCAATGCCGAGGGAGATCTGTGGGTCCATTTCTTGCCGTTGCCTGGTGGGCTTAAGGTACCATCAAGGTTCCTAGCGGAGCACAATGCGCGCTGAGTTCGTCTTTTAGGTCAGGTGCCTCAGGCTCGTCGTCTGATGTGTGGCTGAATCCAATGTTTTGGTAAGAGGGACAGGATAGTGGGGCCACATGTTGCTAATCGAGGCAGTGATATGGGATGAAATTCGAATTTATGAGACCAAACCGCGGCGGCCGGTAAATCGATCAAGGAACTTTCTGCCTTAGCACTTAGGCCCCGATCGGTAGCCAAAAGCGTGTCGACAGGTCGCAAATGGGGTACCAAATTGACTGAAGTCGATCGTGACGCTGGTGGCCATCTTCTTTGGCAGGATGAAGTGGATTTCGACAGGATAATTGTTTCTCTAGCCAACGAGGGAATGGGCAGCGACGCGAAGACTTTTTCGCGTCGCGGGGTAAAACTTTTTAGAGCCATCGAAGTCTCATGCTGGGACTGGGAGCGATATCGAGGATTCTGCCTGTCGACCTCCCAAAATCGCGAGATTCAGACGAAATTGGAGCTGGGACTGGCAGCGACAGAAAGACTTCTTCCTGTCGAGCAAGAATAGTGAAATGAAGATGAAAAGGAGGATTGAGTCGCCCACGAAGAAGGCGAAGGCGAAGGCGAGATGAATTGTACGTACCATGCTCGAAGATGATCGAGAACTGGAGCGGGGCAGAGCCCAGATTATCGTTGTTACTGCGTGGGAGGCGTGAGCGACTGAGGTTCGTACCGAAAGCGACTCGAAGTATATCGAGTATATATGATAGGGAGGAAGGGAGATGGACTTACGACATCGTGGCGATGATTCTTGTGTTGATGGTGATGGTAATGTTGGCGTTGTTGGTGGTGAGGGAATGGGCGATATCTGAAGTCTGGAGGTTTGGTTTTCGGTTGAAAGGTCGCAAAATCTTTCTGGTGGTTGACAATTCATAGACCGGCAGGAAAGAATCAAAACATCAATCCTAAGTCCCCCCGCAGGTCGTCGTGCCAGTTGTCAATGCTTTTTGGACCCGCGAGCCAGCTGGCAACCTGGCAGGTTCTCGGCGAGGATGAACAACTGAAGGCACCGGAAGCAAACCATCTTGCACAGGACAGTGCTAGCATCGAGTTCCTACGGCGTGGGCTTCATTTCATAACTACGGAAAGCCCAAAGAAATCACACATCATGGCAGATATCACTCAGATTACATGGAACTCATCAAGATTGAAAAATCGTAGTAGTGTTGAGGCTATGAGGATGACAGACAATCGCCCGCTAACATCTATCATGATCAAGTCCTGCTCTCGGCTCCGCCATAGACGCCCCACATCCTCTCCTTCTTTCACTCTATTCACTCCAAGTGAATAGGGTTGTTGCCTTTGCTTTCCGTCAAGTTCCACCAGGGTTCGAACACAGATGCCAAGAATCACTTGGGGGTGACGAGGCGGTCGAGGCGAGTCCTCCAGTTTGGTCCATTGTGGTTTCTGGTTGCAGATATGATCTGGAACAACAGTTGGGTCGCGTCAAGGTGGTGGAAGAAAGCACCGAGCTGCAGTTCTGGGTATTGCTGCTCCTCGTGCCGACGGATCGCCTGTTTGTGCTTAGTGCCACAAGTGATGTGATGTGGCATCAATGTGAGGGAGGGCCTTGATGTCCTCGAGCTTCTCGGCAATAGACGCGATCGTACCAAGATACTTGTGCGGGTCGTGGAAGGGCAACAACCCGACCTTGACAAGGCAGCTCATCAAATAGCCAAGTTTCTGGCTCTGGCAGGCTTCTTTGATATCGAGTGAGTCCTTGGCACGACAATACTTGAAGTCATTCTTCGCCTCCAGCATGTTGTGGATGGGGCCGTCAACCCCTCTCATGACTGGACCTCTCGGGCGGGGACACCGATCTCCATCAAGGAGTTCACAAGCACTGGAGAGGCGAAAATGTTAGTGTTCGGGAGCTACTAGCTTTTCGCTGAAGGCTTTATTCACTTACTCGTCGCCGTAGCAGCGACAATGACTGCCTCCCATGGGAAGACAGAACTGAGCCTCATGGCTCAAGTTTCGCCGTGATGGCGAGTGGAGGCGCTACGAGTACAAATATTAGCATTTGTCATGTAGGTAATTAGCGGAAGTGAGAAGATGGAAGGGAGACATACTGAACAACGGTTGGCGTTGGCGACGCGGGCTGGGAGGCAACACTGAGTGAGCCTAGTGGCTCAAATTTCGCCGTGTTTGGCGATTGGGGGCACTGTGAATAGAAAGATTAGTATTGTCTATTCAAGTCTGTGGTGATAATAGGATGCGATGATATTGTGCGAAATGAATCATCCGTTGAGTGGGGTAACACGGAAAAAGATAAAAGGCAGACTTACTGGAACAACGGTATTTCCCGTTGGCGATGCGCGCTGGGAAACAGATCTGTGAGGTCTGCTTACCCCACTAGGAAACGACTGTGAGCTACTCGTGGCATGATCCTCAGCGACAGCCTTCGGTCGCTGCCTCTCTGCATCTATGTGCAGATGCCATGCTTGTGCCTGTGTGTCATGGCAGCCGTGGTGGGTGTTGTGGTTGAAGATGGATGCAAAAGAGATCCAGGGCACTGACTGCAGCAAGCCAAAAAGTAAAAAGAAAAGTGAATGTGGGGTGGGGCACGCGTCTAAGTCGCGCGGTAACCTAGCAACCATTGGTTGGCAAGAAGCTCCGCGTTTCTTTCGTGGAGTGTGCCTGTCCAGGGCAAGGGCAACTCACTGAAGCGAGGGGTCGAGGAGACGAGGGGTACATAGCTTGAGCAGCTTCCACAGCGGAATCACTCGTTCAAGCTACCTGTGTGCCCAAAATGGCACAAGAAGGATGTGGCTCACAATACTCAGAGTTCACCTTTGGGTGAGTATTATCACCGCCGAAGAAGGTGTCCGCGACTATGTCCACCTCGGATGTCATTCCCATTCATCCATCTCGGCAATTTGACTTGCGCTTTCTGGCATTCAGCACGAGAAAAATATCGTGAGATGGCCGATCGAGAGGTAACAGGCACGGAACAGTGAGGAGTTTGAGTTTACTTGACTTGAATGGAAATCGGACTCAACATCTACTTATTACATGACTGGAAAGAACCAATATGATAGAAATCTCATGGCGTTAAACTTGGAACAACTCCCCAAACAAAGTTTAAAAGTAATGATACATGGCGAGGAACATGAAGGTAGATATGCAGATAACTTGCGTAGGAAAAATCAGGTAGAAGAACAGAGAAGGTTGAAAAGACACGAAGAAACATTGCACATGAACTTGAAAAAAAGCATCGCGGCCCTCTTAAAGCGAGGGAGACAATTTATGTCAATTCTGGTCCGGTATGAACGCCACCATCGCCACCAGCTCCTGCAACCAAAACGCCATTCCTGCGACCAAACTTCGGTCGATATGATACTTCCAACACAACACCCCTTGCTGGAGACGCGGTAAATAGTGCTAGCCTTGGATATCAAGGGTACGCCCGAGTCCATCTTATTACTTGAATAAGACACGTCGAGAAGAGCATATCATGCGTCGACACCTGCTTGCCCCCCAAATATCGCCATGCTGCAAATTAGACCAACATAGTCGGCGGGGTGAAGCCAGCTATAACATCAGAGGTCCTTTGCCATTTGAGAACCTGACGGCAGACCGACGGACCATGTAAGGCGAATAAATGTCAAAGGGCAGTTAGAGGTCATAACGAGTATACTCGTCGCAGGAAGACAGAATACCCTGCGACGTGCATGACTCAACCATCTAAACCGCCACCAAACCATAAATTCAGTCCCTGATGGCTGTCTAATATCTGTCGTTAACTTCCCACAAAGCAATTGAACCTTGTGACAAAATATCCAGCCCCTTCCTTCCCACTAAGCTGGCGTAGTCCGCAGCAAAGTGACACCCCAGTAAACGATGCGGTGCCGAACCCACAATAACGCCCTCAAAGCTGGTGCTTCCAGGTATAGATGACCTCGTAGTGTTTCCGTGGTCGCCTCGGCTGGCGCTGGTACGGAAGAGGAAGGCGACGGCGCCCCTCAACCCAGATGAAGATCATCCGGTCGATGAAGACGTGTCGCTCGCCCATCTCCCAGTACCACCTATTGTTCGCCTTGGCCACGATGGCCAAGAAAAAGTCCTGTTCTCGGCTTCGCCATGGTGCGGCTTCAGCCTTGTCCAGGGCATAATTCTGGACCTCTCGGGCAGGGACGCCGATCTCAAACAAGGAGTTAACAAGCGGTGGGACTTGGACGTCGAGGTCGAGGTCCCATTGGTAATCTATGAAGAGGGCATGTGTTAGCTTGGGCACGCGACTGGCAAGAGAGTGTAGGGATGCTGGGTCTACCGGAGACGGCGACCCGCGAGCGGTCGCGATAGATGCTGCGGATACTGGATGACTTGACTTACCGTGCTCGAAGACGATTGACCAATCTGGAGGACCTGCCTCGACGACCACGTCGCCACCGTTGTTACTGGTGTTGTTATTGGAACTGCGATCTTGAAGTCGGACAAAAGCGACAGAAGGAAAGAATAATTGCGATAGAAGTTACTTACGACATCGTATCTACCGATTTGCGTTGCTTTGGTAGCTTGTGGTCCGCGATGGTGTTGTGGTAAAGATGGAAAAGAAGCTCCGAGGTTGATATTAATACCACGGCGCGGTTCCTCTCGTGCCGGCCCCGCCAAACCAGTGGGTTAAGCAGCAGTGTGCTCCTAGGATTTGCCAGTCCGGGAAAGAGCCTCGTAGGTCGCCCGGTCAATGGATGAGCGACTTCACTTAACGGCGGCAGTCGCCAAGTGAATCGGTGGCCGACAGTGTGAGATACAGTGGCTGACCTCATACATGATTGGGAAGCCTGTTCGGTTCTTTCCGCTTCCGAAGACTTTTACTCAACGTCGCCATTCAGTCCCCGATACCCTTCTTCGCCATATAGCGTTCCCCAGCTTTCATCTCACATCAGTCCAAATACAGCTATGTTTCTTTTAGCTGTCATTTACCACCAAACAGCGCGAGACTCACTTGGAATCAAACAATTCATAATTAGTTTATAGCGTTCAGAGTAATTATTCACGTTAGCACAATTTCCAAAACTAGATCACAACACGGCAACAACACATCACAAGATCACAAGATGGGGGCGGTTGATCAGAGTGTGTAATTCAACAACTGAAAAGCAAGCTTGCCTATTTAACCTCTGCTATCCCACCACTATATCACATTTGATCCTGAAATCTCTCCGAAAAGTCCATGCTTTCCCATTTTCCATGGACAGACAATCGCCTCGGGAATCATTCATCTCGCATCTTTTGTCTACCTTACAACTCATTGTACCTTACAACTCCTTGGAGAGAATCTGGTAGCTTCTTCGCCCCGCGAATTGGGATTGTAGGTTTGTGGTGCTATCGTTGCTGAACGGGTCATAGGTGTCGACGGCACCAACGGCAGCCACCCGTCTACGTTCTGCCTGCTCGTCCAACAAAACCTTCTTGACTTTGCGCATATTTAGCATAATGTAGACCGCCATGACTATGGTGATGGCAAAGGCAACACCAAACCCACATTTTTCGCTGAGTTGTCTGGTTTGTCCTCTAGTAGTAGAACACCGAGGTATGATACGAGGAATATCTGTTTGGGAAGCGTAAGGACAAAAGCATCAGGCGGCTAAACGTGCTTTTAGTTGGTGTGCAACATGGAGTTGGAAGGACCCACCTGTCAGCCTACCCACAGCAACAATTATCAGGACGCGCCCAAACTCGGATGGGGAGACAGTAAACGTCGGGCCCGTCGGACCACTGCTCAGTTTTGTCAGGGATGGGATGAAAAAAGTGAATGTATCTGATGGATGGCGCTTACTCTAAACAATGGCCTCGGGAAGCCCACAGAAGTGTGCATTCTGTTCATGCGAGTCAAACTCGCAAATCGCTCGGATGAGAACTGGCAAAGATTATCAAGCGGCCGGACGTCGTTGAGAAGACGGCCACTCACAGTTCTTCGCGTTCCTCAGGTCAAGAGATTCTGGCTCCGGTGCTGGACTGGAGGCGGGTGGCGGCGGGGATTGAGTGGTCGAATACATTCGGCCTGCTCGATCTCGGCACTCCGCTCTTCTGAGCGGCGGGAAAATATTGTAGCATTGGTATTGCTGCTATCCATTGATGGCCGAGTTCTAAAATTATGGTCGACAATGATGGAGGTTGTGCTCGTTGAGAGAGAAAGAATCAGAAGGTGGGAGAAGAGTTCCGGGAGGTCCTGCTTAAAGGGTCGCGGTGCAGTCTTGAAACCGGGGGTTGGAGGTGTGGCCGGCTACCTTGGCAGACGCGAGTCCTTGACGCGCGCCTGCCATGACCCCTCTCGGTAGGTAATTTTGCTTGATCAGATGACATTTCACAGACACTAGCGTAGGGTAAACTGTGCGTTTAGAAGATACTGAGCGGTGTCCTCACAGGAAAACTCGGGGCCGACTGATCATGACGGCGCCGAGTCCGCACTTGAATAGCCATGTCGCTGCACTGTCATCTCGAAAAAGGAGTTCCATCCAAATTTAAACCCATCCTTCAACTCTGCGTCCAGCTACCAAGGAACAAGCATGCGTCTAAAAGTATTCAATACCTTTCCGTGACTTGTCCATTCACGATATCTTGGTTTTCGGGAAACTTCCATGACGTTTCCATCTGATCCATTTTTATGCATTATTTACTGGATGAAATTTCTTCAAGTCCATACCAATCAGCTTTCTCACATGCTTTCTCCATGACGTCTTCAAATGTGACAAGAGTGGTGGTGATATTGGTGGTATTCCTGGACTGCAGGGAACTAAACCCTAACCCTGTCAACCCTCCATTCTTGACAAAGATCAGCAACACTAGACTAAGAATTCTTCATACAAAAACGAAATAATGCTGGTACAAATAATGAAGACTGTTCCATCGTTCATTGTTCATTTCCTGCGAGCTAGCTGAGGCGGAAAGCATTTGGCAACGCGCTCTCACATAGGTCTAGACCTCCGTTCAGATTGCCAATATATAACATGAAACCTCGAAGCCCCCAGAGCCCTGCTGGTGTGATTGAAATCCCCCCAATGAGACATTACAACTGATCCAATAAGTGCCTGGGCTGTTGACTCGGACCCATTGTTCTTAGGGGACTACGGAACAAGCCGAAATCGGCCATCAACCAACTCTCAAGGTCCGACTTCTCAGTTCGCAGAACTGCGTTTACTACAGTCACGCGGATGGTTCTTTAGACATCTAGAGGGAGATCTTGAGCTGTATATGGCTCAACGGCAGCTTTGGTCTCAAGAAGTATCCCAAAGCCCGATGCTTGACAGCCTCGTATGTCGCGAAGTAAACGGCGTGTGCGGGGTCTAGGACATCGAAGTGCGTTAGTTGCCAGATACTCCCAACGTGAAAGTAGAAACAAGTCACACGAACTCACCTGCGCCAGCATTGACGCTGGACATGCCGCGCCACAGGTTCAGCACCCCCTCGGTGCTCGCCATTTTATATGTGCTCTGGGTCACGCCAGCATAAACGCCGCTGGCAGTGTGGTTGACTAATTGCATGCGTGTCTGAACACAAATGACGAGTCAGTTGAATGCTGGAGACTGGATGATGAAAGAATCCAGATCTACTAACCTTGACCCCATCTATAGGGGACGATGCGCAGTGCGCATGCCATCGGGAAATCAATACCTCCATTCCGACACTAAGATGATGAACAAGATTAGCGTATGCTCGAATTGGTGACGCAAAATGCTTGTTGGCGTTTGTGAATGAAGTAAGGATGACGGAAAATGTAACAGCGAGCGTTCCAGGACGCCAGCTTCAGCAGATCAACTGCCTAAACTGAGGTGCGGGAACACAGGAACGGCGAACAAAAGGTCGGCGAACAAACCCTGCCCAGACAAAGATGTGCAACGGTGTTTGATGAAATAACTGAACGTACCTGATGTGTTGAAGCACCTTGAAAATACCAGAAACTGTATGAAAATAGAGAAATGGTGAAACATGATGTGGGAGGAGAAGAATGGTAAAGTCAGAGCTGCTGCAGGTAATATCAGGAAAGCGCTGCCCGAGTCCCGTCCCCAACAGTGCCAGCGGGAGTGGATTCAAATTTCGGGCAGCAGAAGGTACTCGCTGTCTCTCTCCAACCCCCCGCAGCTCACAGCTTGATGAGCTTGCAATCACCCAGCAAATGTTCAAGTTGGGATTCCGCCGGGGAAGGGAACTAATTTACTCAAAAAGCCAAGGCACCGCGCTGCACACAGAATCCGGCGTCGCAGTATCGCATATGCAACCTGCCACTTCGAAGGATCTCAACATCATGTTATTTTCTCGAATAGGTTCCCCAATTGATTGCTCCTTTTCGGCTTATTTCTTGGGGCGAACAGGGGCCATTAACTACTAATTCCAGCACTCTTTTATGTATATCCATCCTACTAATTTCTCGGCATTCACTTTCGCGACCGAAATAAATGTGAGCACAGAATTAAGAGCGCCTTCTCAACTCCACGCCGATCCCCCCGACTTTATGCTGCCCAGTTATCAAATACCGACAGGTCCATCGCCTGGAGGCACTCGAAGATGTAACTTGTCGCCACAACTGGAAACAACAGGTTAGAACCACGTCCTCACACAGCTATCGATTTCAAACAAACGAGGAACTTACCGTGCCTCCAACCCTCCTGGAAGAGAAGCGAGTAAAACGCTTGCTCCAGGCTACCGGGTTCGGCTTTGCTCCAGTACTCGATCGCGTGATTCATGATCTGGTAGGGCATGTAGCCCTGATTCAAGAGGTAATCGACCATTATCGCGATTTGTAGGTAGAGGTATTGCTCCTCGTCGTAATCTGCCGGCGCCCCTCGGTTAGCATTTAACAACATAAACAAAGCCGAGTTTTCGGCAGCAAGGTTGTATGGAATTACGTACGAGTCGGGAAAGTGGGAAGCATCGTGATACTTTGACAAGTAGAAATGGTTGTATATATAACAGGCTTGCGTCGAATGGATCCAACAATTTACGTGTCGTGAAGAGATTTTGTGTTTTGTCTTGGTTGAAGGGTGAAAGGCAACGAGAGTTAGAGAGATCGGGAACGTCGTGAAAACAAGGCGTGGAGGTTTGGGCGAAAAAAATGAAGCTCTCGTTTTATCGACTGTGGCTGGCTTGTGCGGAAAGTCTGCCCATTCCAGCACAGCAAGAGTGAAGAGGTAGACAGCGCCAAGTGTTTATTTTATAGGGGTGTACATCATTGCAGATCTAAAGTCGCCAACTTTTGACCCTGAGCTTGAATCATCGAATACCATCCAGAACCAAGAATAGTGAGGTATTACCCCCATATGATCACTGATGCTAAATGCACTGCTTTGATCCCAACAGCGTACCAAAACTAGTCCCATATTATGCATTCTCGGTCAAACAGTCCTTACTGAGGACACGCTGGTTTTGTTTGGCGCGTAGTAGTCAGATGAAGGGCTTCAACCAGCGCGGCAATGTTCGAGGTTCGCTAATTCCATTTGCTATACCCGTAAGAATTCTGAAATGCCCTCTCCTCCATTTCCTGTCCCACTAGCTCTCTGTGCCGCGTTTTCCACATTCGCGCGCCTTTCTTCTTGGGAATCGAACGCGTCTGCGATTAAATCTCTTGAATGGCAGTGTTGGTGCACGGTGTTCGGATGAATGTCGAGAGGCATGGGATTGAAGACAGGAAACTACAGGGCCAAGTGCCGTGTTCGGTGTTTGGTGTGTTTTTTTGGTTCTTTTTCGTGTTTGGATGAAAATTAGGAAGATCGCAGTTGGCTGCTGCGAGTTTTGATGGCTCAATCAAGGTCTTGTCAACTGCGGTGAAGGGAAAGAAAATGAACGTGGGTTTTGGATCTCATCGAATGCGATGCGAGGTGGATTTGGAATTTCATCTAGTCTTGCTGGGTGTGCTACGGGGAAAGCTCTGTACCTAGCTCGATCAGAAGTCTCCCCACCTGCCGTGTCCAAAAAAGCGAAGACAAGATCAAAACTATGCTGGTAGATCAAGGCGGAGCTCTCCAGAATGTTTAGTACGTGAAAGCCAACATAAGGATGAGCAGTGCGCACAACCACTTTCTATACACCCATTTGTCACATTGGACCATCACATTCAGTCTCGAAGCGTTGGTTATTGATAGGAAGTGATAAATAGAGTATTCATAGAACAATGCAGCGAGAGTTGAAGAAAAGAAGGGAAGAATTGCAAAGGTTTCGCAGGTCGCTCCGTACGCCACAATCAGTTGGAGGTAGTAGCCGTCGGCAGCTAGTGAGTTGAAATAGGCACAGAGTTGGTTATCCATGTGCACTTCTAATCTCGGTGACGACTTCGCGGTCGAGGTAGGCTCCCTTATCGGCATCCAAAGCAGAGCGTCTCGGGTTCAGGCGTGCGTGACAGTTTTAGGCTGCGATTGGACACAAGGCGCATACTAAGCCGGTGGGACCTTCGATGTAGGACCGTCAGACCACTGGTAAACGCGGACCACGAGCTCGTTCCGGTTGGCCCGGTTGACGTAGTTGGAGGCGCCAAACTCGGCCGGGTTCCGCGACCCCTGGGCGTACCCAACCAACTTCTGGTTCACCCAGAAGTGGTAGGCCCTGTCGACCCCATCGAAGCGGAGCCGCCACTCGTCGTCATTGTACCAGGAGCTCGGAACAGCAAAGACACGACGGTTCGTCCTCACCGGGTTTCCCGTCGGGATAGACGGAGGGCAGAAAAAGTTGTGGTACTGCACGTCGGTGCAGTATGGTACCCCGTGCCCCTAGAGTTGCCAGTGTCCAGGGACCTGAATGGTCATCCAGCCCTGACCACCGAGCATGAAAGCTCCTGGAATTCGTATTCACTTCCCGTATGTCGGCGGTATAATGAAGTCTGGGTTCGCCTTTGTCGACTTTCTCCCGGATCGGTTGGGCATTCGACTCGTGTTGCGAGTTGCTGTCTGGAAATTGTGTGACAAATACCCAACAACGGAACTCGGCAGTTCTCTACTTCATCGATTCTTCGCGCAGATGAACATGGATACGTATCCTGGCTAAAGTCAACTTGGTCAGCCCCCGATCCGAATCAGATCTTGACTGTGCTAGGTGATGGGAGAGGACTTGCCTACTTGAGAGTGCAAAATTGCAATAAAACAATGCACAGACTATTTTAGAGCCTAAAACTCCTTGGACTGTCAAAAAGTGCATCCCACTCCCAAGAACAAAACACGCTGGGAAGGAATGCCGGAAATGAGGTGGGGCAATTGGCACAAGCCCCCACAAAATTTGCTGCGGCTGAAATGCAAGTCTGGACGTCAACCAGCGCTAGCGCGGTGGATACAGGCGTCTTAAAACAACATGTCATCTCTCGTATAAGTGAATTGCGTTACCTGTATCACTGTATATGCCTCGTGATGCCATTTATATGCCGAAAACTCCCATTACTACGAAAAGTTTGAAGAGTAAGGGATTCCACTCCATGTAAACCCGGTCATGCCCCGAATGATCTCTTCTTCCTTTGTTCTTGTCCCGCTAGCCACCGCGTGCGGAGCCAACCCTCCCAGTCCTGGCCTCTCTTCACATTCGATTCATGAATCGTCGGTTGCTCAGGGTGCGGAGTTCAAGTTTATAGCCTCTAGCTTCAATGATGCTCTTCCAGTATATTAGCAAAGAAATCAAACAGCACCGGGATGTCTAATATCAAACATACCGTCCTCAGTGGGAAAGAAGCCAAATCCCATGTTTGCCAGGGTTTCCGGTTGGCCATTTCCGTCGACCCCAAAGAGGTTATTAAGGATAGCTTCAAATTCGGCATCCTCTATTCCAGTAATATCCGAGTCCGTAAGCACTGGCTCAGGGCTCTGGGAGATTGCTGAGGGCATCGGAATATCTAAGCGCTGGCCGTTGGGAATAGGTCCGGTATGTTCAATGACCTGAATTCCTTGGGTGATCAATCCATGCTCTGCCGGAACTCCAAACAACGCTGACATAGCGCGCGCGGGGTTCTGTTTCGCGAATTGATGGAATGCAAGCGTGTCCCCAGAAGACTGGGAAGTGTTGGGATGCGTGTTGATGCAAATAACATCAAACGCTGGATCGGAGAGCTGGGTAATTATGGGCTCTGAGTTGATGACCGGGAGACCGCTGTTCAGGCAGCTCAGGAAGAGTCCAAGACCATTCATTGGCTGGATGTGCTGGGCAGAAGCTCGAGATGTCGTGCGGTGAAGTTGGTATGTGCCGTTGTCCCCCTGCAAAAGCTCCCAGCCGAGGGCTTGCATGTAGTTTTGGCGTGAGGAAATACCCATGTGGTTGACAGCACACTGAATCCAACTCTGCAGGGTAATGTCTTGCTCGGTTAAAAATTCGCGAATTGCTGAGTATACAGCGCACATGAAATCCCACTCTTTGTGGAAGGGATCTTGCTGCCAGAGCATCGTGAGGATGGGAGAGCGCTCCTTCTGTGGGAGTTGATTAAACAACGAGGAATAGTAGGCTATTAAGCAAAAGAATCAGTACGTAAGTTTGGCCTTGGAGTTCAGAAACTTATCACAAACCTCGATACCCCATGAACCCATTGACCTTCTTCTTCGGAGTCTGGCGCGGGGGAGTATCGCGCATCATGTCCGATAGGACCTTCATTGTTTCAGCGCGATCACCATCGCCCATACCTTCGAATGTTTCCAAGATTTTGTTGACTCCCGACATCTTGGGAGTTGGACTCGGGTTGAGCAGCGGGTGATTAATGGGGTGTCGCGGAGGTGGAATAAAAGACGTGGGTGGGTTTTACTGCTGCAGAAATTTAAGAATTCAGTGGTTTTGGAGAGACCACAAAGAAAGCACTAGCCAAACCAACAAAGGAAATGAGCTTCACAGACGGACTGCAAGAGAGCGGCCTGATTACATAACATTCAATCAATAATTGCATTTAAGACGCATGATGCCACTGATAAGAGCTTGAGGAGCAGCAATGTTTGAATGTTTCGTTCAGCCACAGCGAGAGTTTTCAATTACAGGTTGCTCTTTTATTATTATTATTCTTGACAGTATCGTGCTCAAACAATTACTTGATAATGCCATTTCCTTCAAGAAACCCCGTTAAGCCCACTCAGCATCCATGAACGATTGGAATCGAAAGAATAACTCATCAGATTCCAGATAGTTAACTGCCGCAGGGGCATTCCCTCCCAAAATTGCGACTCCCCCCAACTCAGGAGTATTGATCTCACTATTTAGAGCCTCGAACCGTGTTCTGCCTTGAACATCATGCTCGGGACGAGAGAACTGTAATGAAAGCTGTCAGTACGGAGCTATGCCAGGGTGAAGGGAGAGGATGGCGACGGATCATCTGCCAACTCACCTCGCTGGTATCTTCATCGTAGTGAAATATCTGGTCAACACTGGAATATTCTCCATCGAAGTAATTAAGCAACCGTTGTTGAATGCGCTCCAATTTCATCTACTCAACCCATCAGTAAACCGGATATTCCCCTAAACACAGCCAAACATTGGACCGGAGTGCCTTACCTTTCTGGCAGCGGGTCGAAGCGGCTCTGCTGGCCCATGACCGAGCTGTGAGCTAAGTTAGATCTCAGAGCATCCCTGGTTGATTACCACGATGGTGACTTACCAAGTCGAACACATTACCAAAGTTCCTATATTGCTCCCATACATCGTCCTCTATCCACTCGAATGTGGAGGGAATGGAGAGAAGGAAGCCATGTCCACGCGCTTTTCTCTTGAAAAGGTCCGCCGGATCAAACTGATGATTAGGCCTGATGTTTCCAAAGAATTTGTGCCATGGGGTTCCCGGAACTTGAGACAAAGGGTAGCCAATTGGCTCAGGATGAAACTGCCGCCGTATTATCGCAGCAGTATTCGTGTTAGGGTCATGTATGTCCGGGAGCTCTCCCTCCTCATTGTTGACGTTTGTATTCCGATGAAGTACCGATTCGTCGAGGAGCTTGACATTTTTGTTGTAGATTAGACCCAGATCCTTTCCAGGAAAATCAACTGCTCTGGAGTGGGCAATGAGAGCTGAGAGGAAACCCTCCACAAAACACGTCATTGCGAGAACTTTATTCTGCAGATGATCATCTCCGCCAGATGGAAGCCCTGTTTGCAGTTCGAGGAAGTCCAGATATCCGAGGATGTTGTTTGAGTAGCCAATGAAGCGGACCAGGAGACTCGTGACTGTATTTGCATTGAGGATCGTGATGGAGGTAGAGTGAAAATGCTTCTCGGTCACGAGGATAAAAATCCCGATTTGCTGAAGAACTATCCTGAAGCAAGACTCCAACTCCTCGATTTCTTTGGCTAGCGTCGACCGGATATGCCGAACTTGAAGGCCCAAGACAACCTAGAAAACGTGTCAAGAGATGTCGCCTGTATTCTTAAGCTTTCAAAAAATATTGCAGATACTTACTTGACCAAGCTCTCGGTGGCTCATTGTTATGCTGAAGATAGATCTGGATTGAAAAATCACCAGATCAAATACAAGATAAGAAGGTGAGATCTCAGTGCCGGTGGTTGAGAGAGCGAGAACCACAAATTACGTTTCCGCACGGGTTTATTACTTGAGTAGCTTAATATTGTCAGAAGTAAACAATGACATTGGCTGACGACTCGGTCTGCATTAAGCGTAGCTGGGCGAGCTATTGGTCAAACCTGAATGGTAGCTCTTCCCCCACCTTCCCCGCCCCCCCAAATTCGCGACTCTTTTTCGATACCTAATTCTACAGGCCGCTTTTAAAAATCCACTCCTCAAGCCAAATCTTTTCCCACAACTCCCTCTCTTTTCTCTTTTCTCTTTCCTCCAAACTCTGTTTCTTCACTTCAGAGCCTCCCACATTAAAACCTCTACAACCGAGACCGCTTCGTTGAAATTGAATCCTCTGTGATTCTCTTCATTCAATCTTCACAATTCATCAATCGATTTTTCTGCAAAAGTCGCAGGTCATCCCCCCTCCCCCTTCAGCAATTTTCGACTCAAGATTTCGACATCCATCCACATCATAATGTCTCTCGCCATCACCCAGATCAACACCGCCTCGGCTCAGGCCGACGATACGACCCCGCTCTCCTTCCTTTTCTGGGGAAATGAGCTGCTCGTTCAATGCATCGCTGAGGATGACAATCACGTCAACATCACTGCGTTCCTGCGCCCCGTCACCGAGAAGTTCAGGTAAGATCATTAACTTTACAAATCGAGTTCAATTTGACTAAAACTCGACAGCTCCTTCATCAATGGTTGCCATGCAGCCCTGATTCAACGTTTGGGCACCAGGGTCTACTACATTGTGTCCTACTCGCTCATCATGTCGCTCGACTCCAATCTTTTTGTGGTTTTGTTCACCACTCAGGGTAAGTACATCCACTGAGTATCTTTTATGCAATTACTGATCAATGGTGCAGAGAATACCGTGGCTCTGCCCACCGCCATTATGAGTTTCCAGATGAAGCCCAACAGAGTCTCGAAGGGTAATGCCAAGGACGGTCGCATTCCTCGCCCCCGCAACCAGTTCATCCTCTACCGTCAGTGGATGTCTGCTCGCCTTCAGATCGAGAACCCTGGCCTCACTGCAGGCAGCATCTGTAAGTTTCCATTGTTACTCTCTGACACAAACCAATTACTGACAATTCGTAGCGCAAGTTGTGTCGCAGATGTGGCATGCCGAGAAGCCCAGTGTTAAGGCTCACTTCAAGCGTCTGGCTGATCATGAGGACCGTCTTCACAAGGTCGCCTTCCCCGGCTATCGCTACGAGGCTGGACAGCCCCGCGTTCAGAGACGCTCTGAGGCTGCTGCGCACAAGCCTATTCTCACCATCCAGGAGAGCGCTGCCGACCTTGTGCTCGATGGCTTTTAAAGTCCTCGACAGCCCAATCGGGCTCATGCCCTGCTGAACTGCGATAAGCTTTAGCCTGAGGGTTTTTGAGCAGTTGTCTTTTGCAACAGCATCAACAATTTGGTACCTTTCACCAACGAATAACTTCAAGTGACTAGTATGGGATCTGAGAGCCAGATTGGTAAGTTCTTCTCCCGCTACACCTTATACTTCCACCAGGCATTTAAATAGTGGTCATATCGTGATCACTGCTCTCACAGATTCAGTTTGCTAACTTGTCTCTCACTGACAGCCTCCAGGCGGTACGGACCACTCGATTAGACCACAGGCAGTTGTTGCTATGAAGAGTAGTTCTCGTTTTATTTTTCTTTGCCTGGTATAACCTTTTTTTCGATGTACCGAGTCCCTTCGTGGCCTTCTCGAATCTGCGCCTGTCAACATGCCTAGATAGATCAACCACCGGGGCGTATCTCTTGTGATATCTTCGTCAGCAATTGACGGGTAAGCAGCATAGAACTTAGGAATATCAGCACATTAGTGAGACTTTTTTGAGTGTTTCCGCAGTGTCACTCGGCTACCCTTCACTCTGACCTCGGTGTCTTTATTTCGGTATCTGGTTGCCTCCCGTTTTTTATGTCTAATTCTTCACCTAACCGACGAAGGCTTTAGTCTCAGCCTCACTTTGCTCGGAGCAAAGCGAATGGTATGGTGTTTAGTCCAGGATTCCTGGGATTAAGCTCTTGCAGTTAGAACTAGTGAAAAGAATGGTTTGGGGGCAAAGGATTTTCAACTAACCGACTTAGGAGGTCTTGGGTCGTGTTCGGTTGATGTTGGTTCAACTACGAGCAAGTAATGAATAGAAGGGCATCAAAACATCTCGAGTTTCCGTGATTTGCGTGATTCTTTGAACAAATATGCTGCCTTGGAGATTAAGTCCCCTAAGTTGATGCTTCCTGCTTGCAGCCACTGTGCCCCAGAAACTCTCCTATAACACCAACTGTCAATTCCTATAGGGTATGTTGATGCCACTATGCCCAAATCTGAATGTCGATATTGTCGGAATATCTGTTGTCCAATCCCTCCTGTTTGGTGATCTTCGTGTTTAGCTAAGGCCAGCACCATGAAGAATAACACGCGCGGACAACCACCAGTAATTTCCCATCGCATATCTCAGAAGCCGGTTTCAAGTCAGATGCATTTGTAATTTATTCTAACTTTCGTCAAAACTGAGGGCAATCCCAATTTATAATTATCATCCGCTATCTTTTAGAAGCCTCATCTAAGGCACATACACCCAGCGGGAACCAATATAAACGCTAAGACTAACTAAAATATCGTTTAAGATAAACCTCGTCGTTTGCTAACGTAAAAAAAAGATAGCTAATATCTTAAATGCAATACCGATTATCTCTAGAGCAAACCCTTTCCTTCCTCTCCTCTACCAGTAAACCAGACCAAGATAGCATCAAGCACTGTAGAAGGAGGCGTCACTGGCGGCCATTCCAGTCGCTACTCTAGATAAATATAGAATAGCAGAACTCGGTATTCTTCTCTTTCCCTTCTAACGGACCTATTAAGCGAGCGCATACGAAGAATGATCTGCCCTAAAATACTGTCATGCAGTATCTACCTGCTCTCCAAGCCACCCGTTCTGGGCGTTCTCGGAAGCGACCATGTCGACTAGTTTAAGAAGAAGTGGATTGGACTCGAAGAGTTGTCGAAGAACATCACGGCGATAGATCGGAGGCCAACCTCGAAGATCTCCGCCAGAAACCTTCGAAATTAGGGCTGAGACTTCATGAACAAACCCGGCAATGAGTTTGCCGACTTTCTTTCCTTTGGCCAGCTGTTCCCGTACGAGGGGCGTGTTGGTGCCACAACTACTACTGTAGCGCGCCATCTGCTCGTTATGGATACGTGTGGGATACTCGAGTCGACATTCTGTCCGAGCTTTTTGTTGCCATCTGGGCAATTGGCATTCTTGTGGATTAATGGAGCTACTAGCTGCAGAACCTCCTTAAGCTCCTAGAAGCTATGTGGGGTGCGGTTTGCAAGTCGCTAACACCAAACAGTCCATGACGACTAGAGTCGCTAAGCTAAGACGGGCAATCGAAGAGATCAAGTCGCCGCTCCCCCTTAGCGGCATCCTCACCCAGTTAGCAATATCTTGCAAGA
Organism: Cladorrhinum sp. PSN259; assembly: GCA_033725935.1. Lineage (NCBI taxonomy): Eukaryota > Fungi > Ascomycota > Sordariomycetes > Sordariales > Podosporaceae > Cladorrhinum > Cladorrhinum sp. PSN259. Next base: position 95,404 of record MU867117.1, read on the forward strand.
CACACGCCTCGCCCAGAAGTGGACCTCGGTGGTCTCTTCATTGATGCAGTCGTGCATTTACTTTGAATTTCCCATGCGATCGTTCCCCTCCAAGACCAAGAAGGCGGCATTGACATCGGGGCCGGCGTTACCCTCGAACCTGAAGAAAATGTTGATCATTCTGTCGCCTTTGAAGACCAAACGTTTCGTTGTGGCTTTGTTGCCCGATGTTTCTTCCACGCTTCAACTTGCTTGACTCGGAAGCCGTGGCCAAACTCCACAAAACAGTGTGTCTCTTCCAAGCAAATGCCATCGTGGAAAGATGACAACAGGCTTTAGAGGGTTTTCAGAGAGTTCAGAGATATACACCAGCTCTTGGCCAGATTATGTAGTGGTAGCTCGCTGATGTTGATTAAAATGAGAAATCTAGCTTGGCAGCGCGAGAACCTAGTCTTGACGGGGAGTTGCGCCTCCCAGTGCAAGATGGCCATCGTTGCGAGGGTTTTGGGATAGTGGTATTGTTGTCGTGGTTGCTGGGCCCGGTAGCGGTGCTCTGGTCTCGGGAGGCGACATATTCTGAGCAAGCATGAAGAACCGACATTCCTTGCCGAGTTAGTATCAGGCTTGTCTTGAAGTGGGAGAACACCGAGGTAGATGAGGAATATCTGTCTCGGGAGCGTTAGGAAAGTGGCGACTCTGATGCAAGCAGGTCGACAATACCTTGGACGCTCCACGGCTCAAAGGAAGCAGGAGAAAAAAAAGCTCACTGTGCTGTGGATGGCAGCAGCATGCTGTTGGATGGTACCGCTGCTATTGGCGACTGTCGGGCTGGCGGCGCGTTGCGCAGAGCGGTGCATTGCTGGTAGCACTTTAATCGGGTGGATGTGAGCTCCTGGTATTTTTTGACTGCATTGGATCTCTTTGCTTTTCTTGCTGTAGTTGTGATAATTCGGTCAACGTTGAAAGTCCAGTCGAGACGAAAGAGGAAGAAACTCCGACGTCTGCTGCAACCAGACCCTACCCCCATCCAAACACATTCCGGGCCCCACACTTGCCGCACTCCAGTTTAAGACGAATAATTGAGATATCGGACCATTTTTGAAGAGTCTTCCGGGGGTTTCTTGGCTCCAAAACTGCTGAAAACAAAGTCACAATTGGAAGCAATGTCTTATGAGATGACATCAATGGCAGCCAGCACCAATCGCTTCAAGACGATGAAATATTCCAGAAATTCATATATCCAAATTTATAGTGTCTACCGTCTCATTTCTGCCTCGTATAGTCAATGCTTACTACCCACCGCGCCAGATGGTTTATGTCTTCGTTGATTCAAATAAGCAAAGTATACATATATGATGATTTCAACGCCACACTCACAATAATTCGTATGCATGGGCTATGGAGATCAATGGCAATGAAGTAATCCTTGGGGAGAGTCACGATATCATGGTAAACTCCAAGGGAAATTATAGGACCGACTTCTTACTATAATAGGAATCTCACGATATTTACAAACTACTTTTATGGGTTACGGGCACACGAAAACAGTGAAAGCACTTCCGATCCAGGCAACCCGTGCATCCATACTGAAGTACAAAAGGTCCCTTTTTTTTTCCAGCTATGAAAAGGCTGAGGATCGTGAGATAACCATACTTGTGATGGCTCACAACAAAAAACATTAACCGGGTTACAACTGAAAATACTTAAAATGCCCTTGTGCAAATCACTTCCTAGGTAAAAATGCGCTCATTTTCGAGGCATTCCCTAGCCCACCGCAACCCACCCACCTTCAACTCGGGATCAGCCCAATCAGCGGGTCGTTCGTCGATTTTACTTGTACGCCCAATTTCAGAACCGAATTTGACCGTTGTGTTGTCGCTAGTGTTAAAAGCGCAAAGTAATGTTTCTTTTATAGACCACGGACAAGGGCTGCGTCCGTCGACAATGGAATGCAAGAGGTAGATAAACCCATTGTCAACCTCAACGCTGTGTTCAATGAGCTCACCAATGGTGGCGATGTGTGTCCCGAGTTCAACCACGCTACGTTTGAACTTGGCCTTGCTCTTGGAGGGGTTGGGCCTGGCCCAAAGCGACTTTGTTGTTGCATACTCCAGAATTTTCACCAGTGTTACACGCCCCGAGGCCGATCTGTTTGCGTTCAAGATACTCAAAATTTGGGGCAGCGTCGGCTTTTGCGCCAGATCGTCCATGTTCGACTCCTGTGCCACCTTGTACATGGCCCACAGAAATACGCCAGAAGATGCGTACTGTATCCGGACTATTTCGTCTGGCGTAGGTAATTTATGTTTCAGAAACTCCGCGAGGACGTCTACGTGGCCTAATCGAATTGCCTAAGACAGAGTCATGAATCAATTCTCAGGCTCTGGGGTGAGGGGATTAGATCTCAACTTACAAAGTCAAACGCAGAACAATGAGTAACACGACCAGCATCAAGATCAAATTCGAGACGGTCTTTGCCTTCATTAATCATATCCATAGCAAAGCGCGATAACCGCTTCCCGGTTTTTGGCCGCAGCAAATCGTATTCTTCGTATTGATGACCAACGCTGGCATCCAAGCCTTCATGTTGTTGATGAGGGTCAGCGCAACGGGAGAGCAGGAACCTGACTAGCTCGAGTCTTTGTGGCGATTCGTTTTGAACGGCTATCATGAGTGGCGTCATGCCATTTCCTGTGACTGCGCTGAGGTCCCAAGTTGGGCCGTCCTCTGGTCTTAGTGCAAACAGGTGTCTGGCCATCTCCACTGGCTTCGTACTATCGGCACATGCCAGGTGGAGCAGAGTGGCATTCATCAGTGTGCGAACCCTGCCACGAACAATACTGTTCCAGTCGCCCAGACTCAGGAGAATGCCGTGATCTCTTCGTCTCAAGATAACTACTACAACGAGGGCTGCCTCTCGAGTAAAGACACCGTTGTATGTGGGTACTCCGGTGCCGTCGCCAAGAGAAAAGAAACTGTGAAGAAATGAGGGGCTTCCTCTTCTAATGAAACGCTTTAGGAAGGGTCGTAGATATGTGCTCCGAGACTCGTCTCCAAGCAGATAGCCAAGCCGTGTTCCAAAGTCGAAGAGCTTTCTGGCGACAAAGAAGTCCGGTTCTGTCTGATTGACCTGAGCAGCAATGAGCGTGAGCTTTTGTAGCAAAGCCTGTTGCCAGCTATCTTCGTCAATATTAAATCTGTTCGCATTTTCAAGGACAACGCCGAGGATGGAATCTTGATAAATGCCCTCGTCGTCATCACCACCATAGTTGGCCATCAGATCGAACAAAGCCGAAGTTTCAATATCATGGAATTCGGTTTCCTGCGGGATCCCAAAATTGGCTCCTTCGCTAAGAAGAAAACGGATTGCTTTTGCTTGGTCCTTGTCACTGGCCCACTGCCCGCCCGCGATGACGCAGTGTGCGGCTGTGAGGTAATTTTCGGGCCTGTGACCGTTGATGTCAGCTCCGGCGTCAAGCAAAATTTCAACAGCCTTCATTTGACCCCAAGCTGTCGCGTATATGAGGGCGGTACTGTGGCGACAGTCATGATATTGGTTAATGTCGACATTGCCCCAGTTGAGCAACAACTTCATCTCGGCAAGCAAGCCATTCTTCGCAGCGAGCATGAGCGGCGCGATCAGTGTCCCACTCATTTCGCAGTCCGTTGGAACGCCTTCTAGAACTAGGTGGGAACATATCGCAGATTGTTGTTCTCTCCACTTGGACTCTTCATGATTAGTCCGGAGTCGGCTCCAAGACCCGTAGTGTGCGCCCAGTAACAGTTGCAGGCAGTTGTGCCATTGTATTTCTCCAAAGGGACTAGCCCCAGCTTCTAGGAACGCCTGAGTAGCGATAAAGTTGCCCATCTTACATGCTGTGGCGACAGGAGACAAATGACACGTCATACTCCGGAGGCTGAGGCCGGCACCCTCAAGCAGCTTAATGATGGAACGGCAACTCTCGGAGTCATAGCACAAGGCTAGGTAGTGCATCGCATTGGGTTCGCGACCCGACTTTCCAACCGAGTTGTTGATATTTGAGCCCCGAGGGTCATGTTCGTCGAGAAGATATCGGACAACGTCAACAAGTCCATGAGCGATAGCGCACTGTAGCGCCGTCATGTTTGCCTCTTGCAACGCTCCCGCATCCAGCAAAAGAGGCGAGCCTCGCTTCAACAAGCAGATGGCTGTTGTGAGGCTCCTGCTGCAAATTGCGTGGTGAAGTGGCAGCCATTCGGGACAGTGGGCCGGGTCTTCAAGCCGCTCAACCACGGGCATCATCTCGTCATTATTTTCTTGACTGCCCATCCTCAGCTGGCGTTTGAACTGAAGACAAGAGCAGAAGGCTTGGGATGGCGAGTCGATGGGGATTCCCAGGTCGAGGAGAAACTCGGCGACGTCCTTTGCGTCATACGCGCAGGCTAGATGCAGGAGATTAGCGTTAGGTTGCCACTGTCGCAAATCCGACGAGTCATCGTCATTTCGCGCGGGTCGAAGTCTCCAATCGTCGGTGGTTTCGCGGTTCAGATAAAGTTGTTGAACTGGAAGCGGCCTGGGTCCTTGGAGAAGAACAGAAGTGACGCGGTACTCGAGCAACGCAGACAAGTCTTGGTTCGTGTGGCGAAGGACGGCCTTCAAGACGCAGAGACTGTTGTTTGCCACAGCCCATAGGATTACTTTGTGATAGGCATTTCGGTAGATAGTCGGGCTCAGCAGAGCGTGGCAGGCTCGATTGACCATGCTGAGCGGGCACAGTACTTCAACATCGACATCTTGGTCTCGGACACCATCCCAAAGGTAGCTGGTAATCATCCAGAATAGCTCCAATGACAAGCTGTGAAAGGAAGGTGCCATGATGTTGTTGCGAGGTTGGGGGGCGGGAGAGCAGAAGTTCCAAACAACAAATGTGGGCGGAAAAGAATGCTGGAAATGACCATGTATGGAATGTTGTGTGTGGAAGAGAAAAGGCAGTGGGCTGACTGGAAGAACAAGGTGCACGACGAAGGTGAAGCTTTGGCAACAAAAGCTAAGCCCACCACCTCCCACATAAAACCCAGGCGGCTGCACTTTGAGAATTCCAGAGACGTCAACTGAAAAATAGGTAATACCGATTTCCTCAGAGAAGAAAACCTGCTAATAATATTATCAAGTCAGCCCACCGGGACAAGCCCTCTCACGAACACAGGACTTACTAGTACAGGTCTCTCGAGACTTGCTTGCCCAGAGGTTCAAGTGTGTTTGTTGTTGAGGGAAGAAGCTGAGACGGGTGGGAAGATGATGGATGGGAAGATGTATTTAAGGTGGAAGATGGATTGCGAAGAAGGTTTGCCTAGTGCGGTTCTTGATTATGTGCGCCCAGAGCAAATGCCCTGGCAGCTGGCCTTATCACCACATCTAGCGACCGTTGAAAGTATCCCGAAATCTTAGTTGTGGGCGTCGTCGTGGCGCCTGCGAACGAGTCGTGCCTTATCAATGGAGCCAGGGAATTGATTGGGATTTGAAGTGCAAGTATCAAAAGATAGCCAAGTGCTGATGGTGGCTTGCAGTTCTTCAAGATGGTCATTATTGTGCCAATCAGATCAGGGTGTTCAGGATCACCTACCTGCATAATTATCTGGATATTGGTATTACCATTTATCACGATCTTGGTGCGGCTTCAGCCTTGTCCTATGCGTCGCACGACGCCTTCGTTCTGGAGGCCGACGTTCTCTTCCTCCGATTGGAGGGGATTGGGGAAACACCCCAGGATCTTCGGGAGCGCCTGTCGCTCGATTTTGGGCAGCGGTGACTCTTGCAGACGACGTGGTTGCGCTTTGATGGAACGGTAAAGACCCAGTGAATAATTGATGAAGTTGAGGAATGCAGACGTAGCGGCAGGCAATGGAAAATCGAAGTGGGTAAAGCAAGCTCACTGCGAACAATGGAAACTCACTGACTACGGCAGGAAGTCAGGACATAAGACTGGGTGCACACAGCCTGCCCCTCCAATTCCGGGCAGGGATGCGGACAGTGCTGGAAGGAGTGAAAATGGTGGTTACTTCCTACCTGGTACCAACCTGGAAGTCTACGTTGAAATATCATGCTCTTACATGCACCCACCCTAGCGGAACGGCCATTTCAAGGGTTGGCATCAGAGAAAGTTCCAATATCAAGATCAAATCATTTACTTAAACTTCCAGTTGTCAACATGCTCAGTTTTGCAGACACATTTCCCCACGCAGTCACAGTTCAAGCTAGGTTGACAAGAAAGCACAAACCCAGGCACCCCAGACCATCAGGTTATTCATTTGGTAATCTCATTGCCCCTATCTGCTACCATCTGGATGCCTCCTCAGTTGACCAACCCTACCATACCCATCATGCTACTAGTATACTTGCTTACTTCTTAGCAGCCTCTCGACGAATCCCGGATCTAGCCGCGCCCTCCACTGTGAGAACCCCGTGGTCAGTAATTGAGGATGCCCGAGTGATTGCACGTCATGAAATAGATGCTAATCTCTTACCACGGCGACGCATTTCCTCGGCAATTGCAGCGAAGAACTTCTCCTCATCGCTGCAGGCGCCGGCCAAGAATTGCTTGGTGGCCGCCTCGCGGTACAGTTTGCCCCAGCCGGCCGGAACAAGGCGCTGCTCGACAAGAGCAGGAATTTGTGTCTCCAACGAGACGAAGCTGACGTAGCCTGGTACCAAGGGGATTAGTCAGTGATATTATTGTAATTGTGAGCGAAAAGTCTCGTACAGTCGGGATATTTGATATTGTTGCTGAATTACGCACCAAGTATTAGTATACAAGTTGTACGGACGCAAAAGGGGAGAAAAAAGGACACGTACGAAAAACTCATTTCCGCGTCAAGTGAATTTTTATTGATTTTTTTGTCGGAGCCGGTCGGCTTTTGTTTGTGTTGGACGATTTCACGATTGAAGATTGGGATGAGAATTTGTCAATTATTTGGTATGTTTGCGATGACATCGCTTCGTCTAAAAATGATGCGTCAGATGTTTGGCATTCAAAGTTGACCACTGTTGTATTCGCACCCGCTGTATTGATCAGAAGTGAGCACTGTCATTCTGCAGATAACTACATGTACAATACATCAATTCCAGAGGAACAATAGCAACTATATGGTCGTTTAGATGAATAGTACCGGAGTGGTAGTGGCAATAAGACGATACCTTGTGACAACGATAACCTTTTTTTTGTTTTTTTGTTTTTTTGTTTTTCTTTGTGGATGTGTGTGGATTCAAACGAGCTTATAGTTTGATCTTTACTTCCAATTTTGCATCATTCACACTCGCACAATAATTAATAGAGAGTTGCACATCTATGGGGGTGACCAAGGCTGCAATGATGAAGCTTCATGTTTGTCAGGAGGACTGGCACGAGTGATGTTGAAAACAAGAATGACCAACACTGACAGGAAGATGTCTAAGAATGAATGTAGGCTTTTAGACAAATATTTCATGATCCCTGACTGCAATTGAAGTTTGGAATAGGGCCGAGGATTAAAATTCCAAATCTTTGTCTGACTCTGCTGGCTGGTGGAAGGTGCTTGCGAGATCTTGATTTTTCAAAGTGACTCTCAGCCAGTCACTGCACTCAATTACACGGCGTGTGTTCTCCAGAAAATCCATTTTCGAGCGTCATTGATTGTCACAACCAGGTCATTACCGTTAACATGCTTCGATATAGCCCGCAGTATGTATCAAGTAGTCAGCAGGCGTTCACTTTGTTTTGCTTTAATTCATAGCAAAATGCACATTAAGTTTCACCAAGATTTATATAAACTAAAGAACACATTAACGTCTTGAAGCCAGTGAAAGGATTACATCTTTCGTCAACCAGTACCTACTACCATAAATTATGAAGACACAACTCATTATGGGCGTATAATTGCGCGCTATTGTTCTATTTATCAACCACATTGCCGAAAGATTGGGTGGTAGAGGAAGAACAATAGGTGGGAGGTACCTGTGTTGTCTTTGGGATCAAAATCCTGGGTTAAGACTGGACGGAGCAAAAATTATCTTTAATCTGACTCACAATCAAGTAATAAAAAATTTGCGTTGACATTAAAAATTATTTTTTTCAAACAATCACCAACTCAAGCTCCAACTCAAACTCAAACTCTTGGCATCAAACCAAAATGCCTTGACGTAAGTTATTCACCCGGTCGGGTTGAGATTTGCAATGAACACAAAAATACCAACCGACGACGATAAAAATACAGGAACAATATTTCATTCAATGACGGTGCGTACCTTGAGAGTCATAATCCAACATTAGATGAACCGAGCCATGTGTTCGCGTTTGGTGCACGAACTTCGCACAAGTTCTTCTCTGCCATCATTTGGGAGATGTTGTCTTTTTGGTATATACTGCCATGAACAGTGTGTATCGTGCATTGCTAATGATGATGTTGCATTTAGTCGAGGGTGCGGTCCGAGTCGGTTTGTTTATTTATAAGAAGTGAATACTCATTGCACCAGGGTGATGGGGGGATATCTAGGCACGCAAAGAGGAGGAAGTGGCAGCTTGGGGGCCATATGCAGTCAACTGGATGGCATTTCCGTGAGGCAGTAAACACCAGTTGGCCAAGTTCACGTCACCCAGCGAGTTGTTTTGAAGTGATGTTGATATGCTGACATAAGTAGAGATGGCATGAATGGACCGAAAGAGTGCCAAGACGTTGCACCGCAGAGACGTTGGAAAATGGTTAAAGTGGTGACACCAATGTGGATGAGGTTGTGATGTGAACTTCTTTTGTTAGAGTGCGTCCTCACTGGGATCGAAGTCGGTCAATTTTGTGTCAAACTTTGCAGTTTGCTGAAGTGCCTTTCAAGGACTCGGAGCCTGCGGGTCACCAACTGCATGTGAGCATTCAGTCATTCCCGCCCCCACATCGGCGCGACAGGGAGCATTCCCCGGGGCAAAACCGCTGGTCCCGGTCTTTTGCAGCATCAGATACCTCGAGGGCACCGCAGAAATAAACGTTGACACCAAATTCACTGTAAGTCCTCTACCTAATAGAACGTCGCCATCCCTCTCCAAAGCAACATGACGACACAAGAGACACATGGCGCGCTGGATTCATCATATGTTGATAACTTATTACTGTCCACCGAACACACCGAAGCAGCCAGCCAACAGAAGACCGAGCTTCCGATCCCCAGCTTCAAGTTCTTTGCATTCCTGTACACTATCATCCCCGGGGACCTGTCATCGCTCACCATTGGTCGAGAAGGCTCTCATCCGGCCGAGCAAACAAACAAACGAATCTGGTTCGGTCGCCTCGATTCAAAGCTGCGCTCCTGCTACCATGACTTGGGTCCAAGAAACCCCCACCGAAGGATCAGCACCAAATGATGTCGCTGTGTGGCTCTTATTACAAGGCTAATGCCAGAGTCTGGTTCTTCCCCAGCTGGAGCAGTTGCACAACCCACCGCGCCGCGGTTTCAATCAACGGCGTGTACTTGCAGCGCAGCAACATCCATTAGGGAGGGGCAACGCTGACACAGAAGCTTCTACACGGTCGTGATCCCGAAGACACCTTTGCATTTTCTGTAGCCTCAATTACTGGAGCTCGGGATGTCCTGAATAGCAACCGCCAAACGGGCTCGTTCTTTTGAACCGGTCTTTGCGACCACACTGATAGAGCTTCCTAACCCTAAAACCTGATTCGACGCAGTGGCGAGCAGCATTGAACATGTCTGGCAACGCACAATCCACAAGCAATCAGCACTCGCATAGAGGATGTGATGCTGCATCTCCATGCGACATATACACGCCGCGGATATTCCGTTTGATGACTGGCCTGCATTTGGCCAGAAGTCGGCCGCAGACAACTGGGCACCACCTCACTGCGACGAATCGGTTTGTGGGAAGCCTGGCCTTTATCAATGCATTGCAGATGTGGCTTGGGATGACGACTGGACGTGGCATGGGTATGTCTCCGAGAAGCAAGGAACTGGGATATTGCTGCAGAGAGATGTTGGTTGAAGGATGTATGTATAAGTGTAGTCGCGGACAGAAGGAGGAATATTTACGAGCTTAAAGGAGTTAAGAGCCAGTATTTCCAGAGGCACACATTGCATCGGCAAGACTTCGGATCAAGACCGCAGGAGCACGAGGTCACATTGGTGTGGCTGAGAGGGGAAGTTGAAATGAAGACATGTAAGACCACTCTGCATCAGGCTAGCTGACTGAGCCTGTGCATGCCTTTGTCGCACAAGCATTGGCCAGCTGCTTGGGTGGTATAACGGCGCAGCCTGCAGGGGGTTCGGGTTCGGATGGCTACGTATCGCTGCAACACCGAAAGACACCGTGACGCACTTGCCGCGACTCGGGGCGAGAGGTGAGGGATGTCGGATGTTTCGGATCGGCCCTGTCGAGTTCTTCCATTGCTGCGGTATCTCCAAACTTTTGCAAAACACACATCATACGCCGCCTCCGTTGGGGTTGGAGGGTACGGACCAACGAAGAGCCAAGACACAGAACGAGAGAAAGAATAATTAGCTAAGCGGCATGTTTAAGATAAGAACACATCATAGCGCTGCTGGCTCAGACTCTCTTGACTAACTTGTCAATCCCAGGGAAAAATGATCCAAGTCCGACATGCAGATCACAGGGTAATCTGTTTGGTGTTTTGCAGGCTCTTTATGTCAGGTCGCGGCTGGACTACTGCACCGGAAGGGTCCGAGCCCGACGAGTGCCGGGGGGACCACAAAATCCCCGAGCCGGCTGCCGGTTGTGGTCAAGCTGAGGAAACGGTTTGTTCATGTTGCGTGTAATATAGTCTTTTCAGAACGCAATGTTCCATCATCAGATCAACTCCCCTCTGTTGAAGATAAGAGAAGAGGTTCAAGTTTCATGGATGGCAGGCCTTGTTTTCTGGAATCACGTTCACCGACTCTGCATTTGCAGGCCATACCATCAGGTTATTATACCTTCCTCTTGACCAATCATGAGGACTTCAGCTGCAGCAAAGTGCCGTGCCGTACCGCACAGGGCTTCCGTACCAGACTTTCATCCCAACCAGAACCCCGAACAGCCCAGCAAAGGAATCCTTGGCGTGGGTTAAGTAGCATTGGGACAGGGGGCATTCCGGGGCCCCGAACACACAGTCCCCGCTAGAAAATCCCCGGGGGAGGGGTAAGCCCTGAATTGCAGCTTGCTCGACCAGGTTTCCGGATCCTTCCAACCAGGCCCCCTAGCCCACAGGGCAGCCTGAGCTGCGGGGAGAATGCGACGCGCATTCCGGGAAAGAGAATCCCAGTTCTGGTCGAAGGATCGAACGCTTTGTGTTCAGTGTTCCTTCCTTCTTTCCCCCTTCCCAGGCACACTAGGGTAGGGCGGGTTTGGGTGGAGAAACACTCGAGAGACAAATGAACTGTCAAACTCGATCTTAGCCCCCGCACCATAAACGGAACACCATCTCATTCCTCCAACGCTCCACTCACAACTCCCGAGCGTCTTGTCGGCTTTTTTCCCTTTTCATCCACCAAGCATCCTGCCGTCCTGTCATTGTTCATTCTCCACTCTCAACCTCATCAAGCCCCGTTTTGTCTGAAGACACCACGCACACACACACACACACACACACAGAGAGAGAGGGGGGCAGACACGGGGATGAAGTCATGTCGCCTATCGACACGAGAAGCAGTGCTGCGAAGCCTCCTGGCTACGCCGATGAGGATCATTCGCAATGGGTCGTGATTCCCACAACTCTGTTTACTGTCATCTGCCCTGTGTTGTTTGCCGTTCGCATATGGGCGCGACGAAGCACTACCGGAGTCGACCTCGGGGACGGGCTTGGACTCGTAGCCCTTGTATGTCTTTGATCAATTGCACCTGCGATACATGTATCCGCTAACACACCTTCGCAACACAGATCTTCGCCTTAATCACGAACGCCATCTTTCTTGCCATTGTCCACTACGGTTTCGGAAAACATTCGGACTCTATCCCCTCCGATAACCTCAAGAAAGTCCTGTTCCTCTGGTGGATCAACCAGCAGACGTACAAAGTCTCACTCCACTTGTGCAAGGTCTCCCTGCTGCTGCTGTACATGCGTATCTTTAGTCACGTCGCGTGGTTTCGCAAGGTTGCGTTGGGACTTGTCGGCTTTTTAATCGTGTACATGATTAGTTCGGCGGCTGCTGGGTTCGCCCAATGCACACCCATCGCAAGAACTTGGGACAAACAGATCGATGGTACTTGTGTGAACATTTACGTCCTTTTTAACACAAACGGGGTTGTTGCAATGGTCACCGACATCATCATCCTCGTCTTGCCCTTCCCCTTGGTGTACAGACTGACGCTTCCTTGGGCTCAGAAGCTCGCTTTGATTCCTGTATTTGGTTTGGGAGCGGTTATCTGCGTTGCGAGCGCTATGAGGGTCTCGACATTGGTGCAGAATACGACACCAAACTCGGATAGGACCTACGACATTGTGGCTACGATGTGGACCATCATCGAGATGAACCTGGCGCTGGTTTGTTTGTGCCTCCCGAGTGTCCGAGTGCTGCTAGTTAAGGGCTTCCCGCGGTATTTTCGGTCAGCAGCTTCGAGGTCGAGGAGCTCTGTTGCAAAGTCAGGTATTGGATTGCCAGCGGGCGTCACTACTTGGCCTTCTACGACCAGGGATGAAAATGGGGGTCACGGTTGGTCCAAGGTTACAGGGGACCGTAGCAAGAGGAGTCAAAGACACAGCAGCAGATTGGAATCCACACCGTCAGAGGAAGTTATTTTACAGCATCTGGGAAACTCGGAAGCAGGAAGTGTTAATTCGGGTGGAATCAACAAGACAGTGAGATACGAAGTCGAATTCGAGATGCTGGACCCGCCAGGTATAGTGAAAGGGCGGGATTAAAAAAACAAGGGACTGGCTTATGGCAATCGGCTGCTGTGGCTGGGATCACTGGAACATACTTATGATTTTTTCTGATTTTGGTGTTGATTGATGGCCGGAGTTTTTGGCACTACCATAGGTAGTTGATGGCATATTTACCTTAATGAAACGGCTTTTCTTGGCAAGGTTTATGAAACATGCACTTGTGATGTTGTCGGAAATGTTTCGGCACAACCGAAAGACTCTTTGCATTTACTACTTCTAATCATAGGTTAAGATGACCTCGTACAATATACGCCATCCCTGCCCACACCTCAACGCCACCAGAGCGCCACGATCGCCTCTGCTACCACCGGACACAACCGCCTTGCTTCTAGTCCAATGCGCTCGTGCACAACTCTCCGAATCCTCAGGCTAAGAAAAATATCGCAACAGCAACAAGAACTCTGAATCCCGATATAACAGACACAGGACATTCAAATTCTATATATATGCCTAATACATTTTTGCACTTCGTTAAAAACGAATTTTGAAGAAAGCAGAGGAATGAATGAAAATACCAAGAAAATCATTGATGTTTCACAGTCTTCTTGAAATGTCAGCCGAATTCCACCTCGTACTTGACTGACTTCTTGGTTTCACCTGAATCCACACTCGCCTATTTCTGTATCTGTTGCTGCTGCATCTGAAACAAAAGCCTATTCGTGTCGGGAGTGAAGGATCCGTGCCAGACAACCACGGTGAACCAAGCAACAATCTGATCTGCTCGGGCTCAGGGGAAGACGGTTGAATAACAGTTCAGCCGTGTCTCTTGATGCCGTTGCATTAAACCTTGACAGCAACATAGTCAACCACATTGCAGTGGCGTCCATCTGATGTAAGTAGCCAGAGTCCTGCTAACTCGAAGCGGTGGATGTTCTTCCGTGATGGCAGGTTGGACTCGGTGCAGTAACTAAACTCGTCCTTCAACCCCCTTGTAAAAAGTCCTCTTCAAGTCTCTATAGTCAATCAAATTGAGATGGACGACATCTCCGTCAGTTTCGGCTTCATCGGAAGTTTCGTCAGGGTTTACCATGCCTACTTTGGTAAGGTCGACGAAAGATGGCAATCCCCCGCTCGTCTTGGGTTACCATTCCCAGGTAGTCGAATGCTTTGGAAGCTTTCTGCGTGTGCAGCAAACAAGAAAGGGCCTTTTGGTAATCTGTTCTTACCAGAACATCACCCGCCAAATTTGACCTGAACTCAATGGTATAAAAGCTATTCATACATTAATTCACTTCATCTTGAGGCATGGGCGTAGTGGGTACAAAAGACTGCTGCGGTACTCCATTTTAGCTGTTCAACTTTATACTAGATTGGACATTGACCGTTTTAACTGTCCAGACGGAAATGTTTGCTTGAAAAAGCAATTTCAGAATCTGCTGAAAGAATGCCAAAAATAATGGTGGGACAATATACCTTCCACAAGTCTCAAAAGACCTGTCAACGGACTGACCCATACGTACGTTCCATTCCGTTGGATGATATTTTGGATTGCTGTCTAAACCAGCCCACCCACAGGGAAAACGTTTCCCCCAAAATCGTCTCTCAAATTTTGGGGCCAGCTCGCAGCGTGGACGGCTGGCCGTCAAGGTAGTGACACAATATTTTAAGGCACGAAAGAACTTAAAAGGCGACCTCCCAAACTTCCCGCTAACACGACTAACAACAACGACAAACTGAAGGTTAACAGCGGTAACCAGTAAAAACAAGTCCACTCATTTTCCATTCCATCAAACAATCGAAATGGATGCCCGAAACGAAGCAGACGACGGGCAGCAGCCACCCGCGGCAGCGGCGCTGGCCCGTCGACTTTACGGAGGATTACGTCCCATTCATCTCTCTCGAGGAGCAGGTCCCGTTCCTGGTCGACAACCTCGTGGATGCCAACATCCACATCACAGCCATATTCAGGGAAGTAGTCCCGCTGTTCCTTGCCGCACCTCGCGGCAGCTTGGAGGCGCAGTTCTATCTAGCTGCCGTCAGGGAGGTTTGTGCTCGCGGGCTTGCTGTCTTGTTGCAGCATAATTTGTCCACTGTTGAGACAGATAGGGCTGTTGCAGAACAAAACTGAGCATACCGCGATTATCATACCTTCCTTACCATGGCGGGGCGGGAAAACTATTCCTTCTACATGTCGCGGGTTCGTAGGGAGCAACAGATCACTTTCCTGGTGGTTGGAGTGGTTGATGTTGGCACTCGTGAGGTATTGGTCAAGATGGGATCTGATTCTCAGGGAGAGGGGCGAGGGCGTTTCTTTCGCGGAGTGCCTGGAGAGGGGTTGGGGGTTGGAAGAAGGGATCTTGAACTATGCTAGCCGTCGACGAATGAAGACTTTGTTTGGAGTGGATTTTTGTGGTTCTTTTCTACTTGTACTGTAACTTTGGCTCGATGTCTGTGTTTGTTCGAAGCGTGTATCATGTTTTGTTGTTCGTAGTTTGGGTCTCATCGTACAGTGTCTTCCCCAAGAGTTCACAAGTAGTCTCTTTGAGACCTCCAGGCGGATTTGACATCCTGAATGAAAATATAGATGTATATTCAGGCAACAATCCAAAGACACCCAGATATCGGCATCAAAGCACCAAGCAGCCCATCAACAAATCCAGAGAAAAAGTAGAAAAAATGACCGATTAAACCCTCAAGCCATAATATCAGCCCGTGAAAAAACTTTCCATTACCTGACCAATCCTTGCACATATTTTTCCCTAGTTCGTTCCCCACCTTGAAACGAATACTGAATGTCCGTATGATCCTTAAGAACAAGGCCCAAGTCGAACTGAGCTCCTCCATCCTCGAACAGGGAGTAGCTGGTACTGATCCCTGTGTCATCGAGAGCCGACTCGACGACCGTTTAAAGTAACAACCGGTTTCGTTAGTCTTATGCTCAGTTCCGTTAAACCACGCCTGCCTCTTGTCCTCGACGTATCTGCTAAATTTAAACACGGCTAGATTGGTGGGTTTAGCGGATCCTTTCACAGTGATGGTTTTCTTTGCCATCAACTCGATTGCTCGGTTCCTGTGGTTTGTAGTCTCATAGGTGACCGTGATGAATGATCACCCGACCGTGGTACACCTACAATCTTACAGAGGGCGGTAGCTTTGGTGGTCACTGTTATTGTCGCATCCAATGCCGCGCTGTCTCTTCGCCCGATTGGACAGACCCAAATGGATCGGTCTTCCTCAGTAATTCGTCGGCGCTTCGCTGCTGTTATCTTCAATAATTCTTTTGCACAGAGGTGGACGATATAAGATGGTGCCGAAGAGAGGTGGGCCATACATCCTTCTAAGTCAACACCGTGACGCAGCCAGTACTACGAAGCCATCAAGAAAGATGCGGATTTTTGAGGGTAGCAAAGAGTAGGGGGCTTGGGAGGCTGGCCATCTATAAGAACTTCGGTCCACATTTCTTTCCCAGAATGTGGGAAGGCAACGGTCTTGTACCCGAGGTACTGAAACGCAAGGCATCCAGAGTCCGCAGTTGGATGTTGTTGTCTCGCCGGTATCACCGGCTTTGACGTTCAATTTATCGAGCCATCATCATATTCTCAGGCAGGGCATGATGACGTTTTCAAGAGAGTAATTGCAACGAGATTTAAGAGGATGGATTGAGCCTGGGTGGTCGCCTCAGCATAGCAAAACTCAGCAAAGCAGAAACTGATCATGTAATGGAATTTCAGTCGCCATTGATATCTCGTGGTGCTGCTACATTATGGAGAATTCCCCTCTGTCAAATTTGAACGCTGATGAGCGACCGTCGTTATGGATGAGGGTGCTGTGAGGAGGGTGTCCAGATATTAGAAGTAAGAACTGGGAAATCATACATGATGAGTTATATATAGTCACATCATCATTTCAAAAAGGCAGAGTCGAGGGTCAAGGTCGAGTGAAATATTCATGTCTTGACGAGTTCGAAAGTTGACTCGAGGGGTCTTACCCTGGTCGTGGGTATACCTATTATTCGAAAATTTACAGATGGTACCCCAGTGAGATCAGATGAAACTACACTGTGTTGTCATTCAGGTCTGCACCTGCCTGAGAGAGGACAAAAGGAAATTTGCGAAACTGGTTGCGACTTTTCTTCGACAACTACCAAAGATTTGCGACTCCCATCACCAAAAATCGCGAAAGTAAAACAAGAAAAAGTCGTACGCTGACGAATCAATCAAACCAATGCCGTATGTATATACCATCTATTAAGTTTAAGAAGAAATCACAACGAAGTATATATTTTCCGACCTGAAATTTGACAAGTTCGATCAAACCCAAAACAGGGCCGGCGCGGAGGGCGGCGCGGAGGGCACCGCGGCTGACCAGCCAACTCGGCTGGTCGGCTTCGAGCGCCACCGCCACCATACTCTAGAAATCCTCGAGGGGAAAACACCGATCCTTGCCGATATCCTTAGTGGTGGCCGACTTCGAGTTCACCATTATCCGGACCTCGCGTCTCGAGTTGGCTCCAATTTTGTTGAAAGAGTTGAATTTTGGCAGACCTGTCATGTCAGTCCACGGAGCGCCCCAGTCGTCGTTTCTCGCGCTAAACATCGTACCGGAGAAATTTGAGGCAAATCGATGTAGGGATTGAATGGTTTCCCTTGTCACCTGAGTCCAGCGGTAATACGTGGATGTTTTATGTTCGACGTTTTCCGAGCAGTCGCACAGTGACTTTGTTGCAGCAGGGCAGGCCACCAAGGCCAGGTCTTGGGAAATATCCCATTTTCCCATAGCTTGTTAGATTTTCCCAATGAACAACCACTTTAGCTGTAGCCTCCCACAGACTTGCCAAAGTCTCGATGCTCAACAACTTTCCACTGCCCAAGAGTAAGCCTCGGGAGAAAGGATATCCGCACCGTCTTGCCGTTAAGTCTTTCGATTTTTTATATAAAAAAATTGGACAAAAAGAACAGACAACAACGGGAATCAATGTGAGTAGGACATTTCTGGTTTGGAAGGAGGGGTGACTTGGTGATAATACCATAATAATACCAACTTTGCGCCACGTCAATGCGCGCGACCGTTTTTGTCGTCTGGGAGGTTGTCTTTCTTTTCTCTTCGGTGCTGAGATTTCTTGTTCAATTTGGTGTTGGGCGTGTATGTTTTGAGTTTGTTTTCATGCCGTCATTTTGAATATTTTGGTCGAGTATGAGCAAACGCAGGAGAAGTAGTTGCGTCGATAATAACTCCACTCGTTGTCGGCCATGAAAAAGCCTATCCCAGTCTAACGACGATCTCGCCTGAGGACCGCAACAGCTTCCTGGCCAAATAACAGTGAGTACCGCTCTGCGCGAGACCCCGATCAACCTCCTGTCGTTGATTGACAATGGAGACTACCAAGTTCCTCCCCATTGTCTTTGCAGTTCGAGAGGCAGAGTGAGACTCGTTTGAGTCGCTGCTGGCGTTGTCGCGGGATTTGACCCATTGGGTGAAAATTGCACACTGAGGAGAATATCACTATGACAAGACACCAGGCACACCCTGAACTCAAGCTTGTAAGGGATGGTATATGGGCATCCCGGCCCTTAGCCAGAGTTACCATGTCCTAGCCATGTTGTCTTTCTTGGTAACCACTGGTTGTCGGCCATGAAGAGGCTTCTGTCGACGGCTCGCTTGATGTCCACCTTGATAGGACTGGGCGTTGTGTCAACGTATGATAAGTGACCATGAGATATCGGGGGCCCCCAGTGGGAAGACTCTTTGCTGGCTCTTTGACTTCGTCCCGCGCTTGCTGTGGGATGGTGCCGATATTCATCCCTCAGGCTTCATGTTCATGGGTATGCATCGTCCTACAACGCCAGGCCGGCGGGCTAATGAGCTTGCTGCTGTTACAGCTCGTCGATTTGATCCCCCACGTATACCAACCAGTTGGTCTGATGGCACGCCGGGCCGACAGAGTGTTCTTGTGGTCTGCGACGTCTATTGGTACCAGTGACGACGCGTCGAAGCTGAAGTGGTTGGTCTGTAGACGTAGAGGTAGTGGGCATAGTGGTGGAGGTGCTTCTCGAAACCGAAAGACCAGTATTGCTGCGTGGACAAGAGGTCAGCAATTGCTTGAAAGCTTTGGGACAACTATAATTGCTCACCAGACCGAGTGTGAAAGGGAGTTGGTAGCCGATCCACGGTCTTTGTAGGTGTCTGGTGTGCGATGGAAGTGATTGCCGAGCAAGACCTTTTCCAATCAAGGGTGAAAAACCCACCAAGGCTTCCCGTTGGCTGAGTTACGATGTGGCCTGCGAAAGGAGATGATTAAATGGTCGATGAACCTGGAGGCCCTTCCGGTTGAACGAAATTTTCTGTGGTTGTGATTTTTTTGGATTGCGGAGATGCTCCTGCTGAAGGCAGCCTTTGTCCATTGATAAGATTGTTCTGGTGTAGTGCTGTGTATTGAATGACATGGCTGCGGGTGACAGAACAATTAATGACGAACAGAATGCTTGCGAGCATATGCAGAAGCAGAAGGAACGAACTGCTTTTGTCCTGCAGCATCATGGAAGGGAAGATGTCCCATCCATGCGGTACAAATGGAAGGCGGTACAGCACAACCTGACCAATTTCCAGGTGGCTATTGGCAGCGCATAGTTCCGCGATTGTTCGTTGCCAAAGTACAATCCAGGAACCAACAGTTTGCTGGGTTGAGCTACTCTTTGTGACCCCAGCAAGTCAATTCCGGCTTCTCAATATGCCGTAATGGGGTTCCAGGATGGAAACAACCAACGACACAAATTGGTGGAGGAGGTGATTTTGAGGCGTTAATAAATAAAAACACAAACAAAATTTAACACTCGTGCAAAATAATGCTAATGACATCAAATGGTAACCTTTGCTACTCGATTTCATACTCCAACAAATACAGAAGCTTGGTATTCCACGGTTCAGATATCCCCATTCCAGCTGTTGCCGATACTCAAACTGCTGCTGTTGCAATTGCAATTGGCTCAGGGAGAAGTGTGGGAAGGGCATCTTCTTGTCCATTTCGCTTGTCCTGGGATAGTTAGCAGTCTTTTCCAAAGCACGCAGTCAAGATACACTAGCACATACCGTGCATCGCGGGCTTCCCCGAGCCGCTGTCAAAATGCTTAATCAGCGGGCCGGAAGAATGTCCTTCTTTCTCAACTGCTGGTGGCTGTGCGGCCACCAAACTGATGGTCCCTAAACAACATTTTAGTGAGGATTTGTTCAACTCGCTGCGGGCATCATAGAACCGTACCTCCTGGACTGGGAGGTTGGCCCCATTAGTGCATGGCCGTTCTTAGTTGGTGGAGTGATTTTTCTACTTAATTGCAATAACAAACGAACCAAAAAGTCGATGTCAGGGAAGAAATGCTATGGAGCTGATGACAAACAGGCGGAGTTGTCGGCGACTGTGTCATTAGCAGCAGAACGCGGGTGTTCTTTCCTCCGTCGGGCTTGCTGCACGAAAATCGGATAGAAACTTGGAACGATGCATGCGCTCCGCAGGAGCTGCATCAGCAAATTGGAAAGGACCCTGCCGCGCCTTTTGGGGAGACAGGGTTGAGTACCAAATGCCACACCCTGAGGAAAGCTCACAGCTCAAGAACAGGTCGTTCAATGTTGTGAGCTTTCCAACCAACCCAGCCTCCAGGGAATCTCGCTCAAGATTGAAAATGAGGTAATTGGAAAGCATTGTCGCAGGTCTACTGTGCAAATCAGGTTAGATACGGGGAATTTCGTATTGTCAAATGAAACCCAAAAAAAACCATGTCCATTATTTCGTGCAAGCGAAGAGTTCGGCACCGTGGTCATTTGAACCAATAACGCAAACTAAACGGGGCAACGGCGGTCAGTATCAGTAAAATCCCAGGAACCGTCGGAGCGGGGCAGAGAGTGGAGTTGAGCTCTCTTTTTTTTTTTTGTGATGTGGGACAGCGGCTTACAAGGCTGAAGACGAGGCTTTGCCAAGACCGGAGGGCTGATCCTTGTTTATGCCAACGATCAATCGGGCCAAAAGAGAAGTATTAAAAGAGCAGTAATGACGGTGTATCAGTACCGTTGAGAGCTGCTGCCGTCCTTTGGTACATTCGAAAAAGGGTTTGTGCACTTCAGGTAGTATCAGCGGAGGAGGACTTTGGGTATTTTTGTGCTGTTCTCGATATTCAAGTTGTTTATTCTTCGTCCGAACAGCATTATTCACATGCACTCCCTCAAAGAAGGGGAACAGGCGGATGCGACGATCCGAGATTTATACCCGCGCCTATCTATGGTGTTCAACTTGGGATGAAACTTCAGGGTCACCAACCATGAGTCAAAACATCATTGTTAGTCCAGTTTCAAGTTGATACAAACCAAACAAGTGCTATAACACATCAGTCAATGTTCGTGACTAAGACTGCTAAACGATTGATAAAGCCACACTGTGTTAGATCCCCAAGTAAACCACACCGTAGACGGAATGCTACTGTGAAATTTGGACGAACAAGGGATAGCAATTATGCTTGCAATCTATGACAATTTCCCATCAGAGAGTATGGGTTTTGAACATGGGCCGTGATATCACATCTCAAGTCTCAGCATGAGGGCAACCTGGGGGAGCGCGTGGTGCTGCTGAGCAGCTCGGTCGCGGGACTCAGAGCGCAGATGAGCGCGGTAATGCAGAATAAAACGAACATCAAGGGAATTGTTGCGTATGAGAGCTATGGGTTCGTCTACCCGGATAACGCAAACATCACCGAGGTTAGAGGCGGTTTAGGCCGGTGGTTGTTCCACTGGAGGATGTTGAGAAACTGGCCAAGGTGAAGGTCCATTTCGTCTGGAGGGATTATAGGACCAAGAATGATATGTAGTTGACGCAAAGGCTTCGGAGTTTGGAGGGTGGTGGAGGGAATGGGTCATGGATGGAATAACACATTAGAAACGCAATTTTCTTGTTCTTTTTTCTCATTCAATTATCAGACGTGGACTAGTTTAAAACAAATTGATTGACTCCTTTTTCCATTCATCAATTGATGTGGTCCTTCTTGTCAGTCCATTACCTAGGTAGACAGACTTCCAGATTGTATCCTTCCGCAGCTTTCCCTACATCCAATCCAATGCTGGACATCCCATTACTGCAATTGCGCCTGGTTAAAAAAGCTCCAGATCTCACCGGGCACCCAGCTCTTAGCCCCGCTCTCCGGACCGTTATCGACGGCTCCCGGCCAGTGTCCACCGTCAAACGCAATCCAACTAACCGGATACCCTGCCTTGCAATTGTTATAGTTGGTCTTGATGTGAGTCCCGCTGCCCCTGTTCGGCTCGGGCGCGTTTTGCCCCTGCTGGCACCCGTTATTCTTCACGAACCTGTCCCTCAGCCCTCTGCCGCCGCCAATGTTGAGCGTTCCGTCCGAGATGCCGTGGATGCCCAGATAGGCGATGGGATCGTTTCCTCCGCTGCATCCGCTCAGCTGCCCTCCGGAAATGACCGCTACGCCCCTGAAATCTTTGGCCTTGGAACAGGCGATCGAATAACTCATCGAGCCTCCGTACGAGAAGCCCAGGCTGAATCGCTGTCGCTGGTTGACGCAGAGCTGGGACTCGATATCCTTGATCATAGCGTCGACGAACTGGATGTCCTCTCCTCCGTTATTTCCCCATCCGTTGTTGATTCCCTGCGGGGCGACCAGGATGGCCGATTCGCCGGCCGTGCGCTGCATGCCGTAGTAGGACCAGAGCTCTCGGTCCGTTCCGCCCGAGGAAACGTCGTTCATCGTTCCGCCTACCCAGTGGAAGGCAAAGATGAGTTTGTAAGGGCGGGAAGGGCTGTAATTGTTGGGAACGCGGATGGTGTATTGACGGCGTTGGTTGTTGACTGTTAAGGTTCGGACTCCGGAAGCAAAAGGAGAGCGGCTGCAGCCGGGCGAGGCATTTTGGCGGGCTTCCAGGAGGGATCTTTCGGACAGAATGTCGGTGGTGTTGAGGGGGATTGATGAAGAATCGGAGGGAATGACGTAGCCTAGCGCTGTTGAGGACGCCCCTAGGAGGAGGGGAAGGATGGTGGGGAGATGCATCGTGTGAGCCGGGAATGCCAGAGAAGCAGACGGGTTTGGCTTGAGACTGCTTGTTTGAGGAGAGGGGAACTTGGAGAGAGGTATGAGTGCAAGGAATATTTATACCATTTTCATTCTCTGTCAATGGGCTTCAATTTTCTTCCCTTAGTGAGAAATCCGACATCATGTACCTGGTTGAAGTCCTCTTTCTACATCTGCCGATATCTGGCCTTGCCTTAAACAGCTCGTTTTCCCAACCGACTTCAACGGCCTTTTTATCTTCTTTGCCCTTTGCAACCGTTTGCAAAAATCTCCCACGTATCAAGACGCAAGCCCAAGCCCATCTTCACGGAGGGATTCTTCCATGGTGTTGTTTTATTCCAACCCGGAAGGTCAGCTGACTTCCCACAACAAGCTATTTTGTGGTCCACTGACACTTTACTCTGGGTTTCCTTTCATGTGATTTGGGCGCTTCCAGTTCTCCAGGATTCCGGGTTTTGGTTTGTTATATGTGGGTCCTTTTGGCGCTTCATTTATATTGAGTGAACCGGCTTGGCTTCCAGTCTACCGTCGACAATCTCTTTTCATATTAACCGGCAATCGGTCGCTTGTTAAGCGACCATGGGAGCTAGCATGGCGTCTTGGCTTAGGTGGTGCCTACAACATGTCGTTTCTTCCCCAGATTCTCGTATCCAACCCTTTTTGTTCTTCTTTTTTTTTCTTTTTCCTTCTTTTGCCTTTTAACTCCCAGGTTATCAAGTCTTGCAAGTGGTGGTACTCAACTCTCTTTGTCTGTTCCGTTTCGGTAATTGGATGGTCTATTTAGTTATATTTGCCGCCAATCAATTCATTGTTCCCGAGAATCAATCCATCGCAGCTCCATGTCTTAATGTCTCGGCTTTCTTCACGTTTGTCTAAACTTCAGATCCATTAGGCTGGAAAAGTGGTCTTAACCTAACCAAAACCATACCGCTAAGCTAAGAAAAAGACGCTTTAACCTAGGCACCTTAACTGTGTAACTAAACGCGCCCTAAATATCTACTTGGTAGCCTATATCGAGATTGCTTGGGGTACGGGGCCTCTGCAACAAAGCGCTGCAAGACAACCTGGAATATGCATATACCGAGACTTGGCTCTAATTGCCCGCCCGAGGGCGTTGGTGCCAAGCATCAAATCTCCTGCCATGCTTGTTCTTTCCCTTCTGTTTCCTCAAACCACCGAGTCAGCAATCATCATCATTATCATCATGTTCTTGTTTACCATCCGCCCTCGATTTCTCATGCAAAATAGCTACTTTTTGCAACCGCCGAAGCACCCAGAGCCGCCACCGACGTGGCCTCGAGAATGTCGAAAATGGCCACGTCGGCGCGAAGCTCCTTGCTCAGCCAGTTGCGCATCTCGACGGCCACCAGCGAATCCACGCCGAAGCTGTGCATGGGCGCCGCCATATCCACCTCGTCGCGCGACATTGACAGCGTCTCGGCAAGCTTTGTCGCCAGCGCCTCGCTCACTGTGCTGGCCGCTTCGGCTGCCGTGGGCTTGGTGGCGAAGAAGCGCGCAAAGTCGACGCGCCCGTCACCACGGCCCGCTCCGTTATTGGCGTCCGAGGGCCCATGCAGCGCCGCCGCCTTGATGCCCCGGAACATGGGTTTGCGCATGACGTAGCCGAGCTTGCTATTCTCGATTCCTGGTGCGAAACGCATCACAGTTGGCTCACATTCCTCGGGGTCCGCTGGTCCGGCCGCATCGCAGTAGTAGTCAAGCAGTGCCAGCAGCTCCGTCTCGGTCACGCCGCTGGCTCCATTGAACCGGCCACGCAAGGACTCGTTCTTGCTCATGACGCCGACGTCGAAGAAGGGCCCCAGGGCCAGGGCCGTCGCTCGCTCTCCGGAAGCTACACGGTAATGGGCCACCGCGTTCTGGAAGGCGTTGCCGGCCGCGTAGTTGGCCTGACCACGAGTTCCCGCTGTCGAAGCCACAGAGGAGAGCATGATGAAAAAGTCCATTCCTCGCGGCAGCGCCTCGTGTAGGTTCCATGTCCCGGCCACCTTGCTTTCGACGGATTCTTCCCAGGCGTCGAAAGACATGGCCTCAAAGGCGCCGTCGCGCAGAACCATTGACGCTTGAATGCAGCCCTTGATTCTGGGCAGGCCCGGAGTGGATGCAAAGAAATTGCCAACAGCATTGGCCTTGCCGATGTCAATAGCCGGCGTCACCACCTTGACGCCCTGGCCACACAGTTCGCTGACAAGCTCCTGGGCCTCGCTGGTCTTTGGGCCGGAGCGTGAGAGAAGGATCAGGGTGCGCGCTCCGCGGGTGACCAGCCAGCGAGATATTGAGCGACCCAGCCCACCCAGACCGCCAGCAATGACATAGGCTGCATCGGGATCCAGGGAGGTGCTCGGCTTGGTCTCAATCACGGCCTCGACCTGTTCGTCCGGCCGAAACTCGACAATAATCTTGCCCATCGTCTTGCCGGTCTGCAGCGATCGGAAGGCCTTCTCCACCTCGCCGGCGCCGAACGCCTGCAGCGGGTAGGCCGGGCTCATTTTCTTCTGGTCGAGGAGTGTGAGAACTTTTTCGAGGGCTGCGCCGGCGTCTTCGGCCCGGTCCAGCAACATCTGTGACAAGTCGTAGGCGCCAAAAGAGACGTTGCGCATAAACTGGGCCATAGGCAGCGCGTTGCCGGCGATGATGTCTTTCTTGCCAATCTCGATAAAGCGTCCGAACGGAGCAACGCACTCCCACGACGCCACAAGACCCTCTCCCGAAAGCGAATTGAGGACGACGTCAACGCCACGGCCGCCGGTCAGCCGCATAACGCCCCGAGCAAACGAGGTATCGCGGCTCGACAGGATGTGGTCAGGCGCGATACCGTACCGCTCGATGAGCAGCTCTTTCTTGTCCTCGGTGCCGACCGTCGCGATGATGGTGGCGCCCAAGTGCCGCGCCACCTGCACAGCAGCCTGCCCGGTGCCGCCCGCCGCCGAGTGGATCAACACCGTCTCCCCGGCACGGAGACGCGCTCTGTCGTTCAGGCACTGCCATGCCGTGACAAAGGTTGTCGGGATGGAGGCGGCCTCGCTCAGGGACAGGCTGTCGGGGATCTTGACGACGTGCGCGCGGGGGCACCGCACCAAGGAACGGAACGAGTTCATCCGACACGCCACCACCCTGTCGCCGACACGCAGGCCCGAATCCGAACAACCCGGACCGAGCCGTGTTACGATGCCGGCGACGTCGCTCCCGATCCCCGAGTGGTTGACGCGCCCCAGCACCATGAGCAGATCGCGGAAGTTGAGACCCACGCTGTGCACGCGCAGCTCCACGTCCGTGTCTCCCAGTGGCGCATCGGGCGTTTCTTCCGTGTCCTCGGCCCAGTGCAGCGTGTTCAGCAGACCCGGCGAGCCAACTGCCAGGCGTAGGGGGACTTGGCCCTCGGCGTGCCAGGGCCGGGTGACGTGGCGGCGACGAGAACCGAGGCGGGTCTCGACCTGGGCGTTGAGCTTGGACCGAGACACGAGACGGGGGATGTGCAGCATGCCGCCGCGTTCAATGTACTCGGTGTCGGCGTCGTCGCCGTTCACCGCCAACCGCTGTTGGCACAGCCACAGGATGTGGCCCATCTGCGACGAGGCCAGCTTGTTGCTGCCGTCACCTTCAAGCCTGAGCAAGGTGAGCGCTGCCGTGTCGAGCTCCGAGTTGAGGACCCGCGACACCCCGTCGATGAGACGGAACTGCGGCAAGGCCCCGCTGGCGCCCCCTTTCTGGACCCAGATAGCTTTGGATGTGGTTACGAGAAGCCTCTGGAGACGGGCAAAGGTCTCTTGGGCGATGTCGTACCACAGAGGCTGGCCAAGTTCAAACAGGAAGACGCAGATGGTGTCGTTATCTGCCTCTTTTTCGCCTATCTCGTCGAGGCCCAGTACTTGAACTGCAGATTGCGAAGAACTGGAAATGTACTTTTGCAGCTTCAGTGCAGGCTCGCATTGCCCGAGCCCGTGGATAATCTTGACTTTTGCGGCCGCTGGCAATGCTAGCTTAGCCGGAGGTGGAAGAGATGGCTCGACAGCCGTGGACAGGATGATGCTCAAGTCGTGATTGGCAGCGCTGGCGAAGTTTGGGATGGTCTGCTTCACGTCGAAGCTAGCCGAGGCAAGCAACTGGCTCAGACCAGCTTCATCCAAGGATCCTTGTCCAGCAGGAGCAGTCTCTGAGCCACGTAACCAGTCTTTCAAGAGGCCAGTGACAAAGGGTGTTGGCGCTGCATCTGGGCGAGCAGGCTGCCATAGGACCAACTTACCGCCCCTAAATCATTGTTAGCTTTCTCCAGATTGTTGCCTTCGTGCTGGCCATGACACGCGTGCCGGGATCGGAAATTGATGCTGGGACTGGAGTTGACGACGAGAAAGAGAACTTACGGCTTTAGAAGCGCCCGGCAGTGTTTTAACGCCTTTTCCGGATCAGTGGTAGTGTGCACGACCTACATGGCATCGAATGGTCAGAGATATAACTAGTGCCCAAAAGTCAAAGACGAGGGCGGCACCTACCGATGCGGCAATAACCATATCATACGTTCCCGCCTCGAAGCCCTGCTCCTCTGGAGCCGCTGCAATGTCCAACTTTGAGAAGCGCATTTTCTCCCCAAGGTGTTGATACTTTTCCTGCGTTGCATCGAGGAGGGCGGAATCCACGTCGGTGTAGTCGAACATGCCAAAGCGACGTGGCATGCCTTCCGGGGCGATTATGTTCATGAACTTGTCCGTCCATGTCACAGGGCCAGCATCAGCCCCAGCGCCGAGTTGGAGAATACGTGCATTGGGATTTTTGTGAACGATGGCATCGACAACGAGCCCAAAGTCTGCCAGACTCCTAATCTGCGCATCCGACAGTGTGTCCAGGTCGGGCTTCCACTCGATGGTGTGGCACAAGGGAGCTGATGCGGCGCCGGCTCCTCGCTGCTCGTCCGTGTCGTCGTCCGCGAGAGCCGAGATGTCGGTGGCCACGAAGCCGTCAATCATGAGAAGGGCGCGGGTTCCCGATTCGTCGACGACCCCGATGGACGTCTCTGTCTGCCGCAGGCCGAGACGCTTGGCCCTTGAATAGGCCTTGAGGGTGTGCGCGCTCGGATGGCTGAGGCCGGTCGCCGACAGCCAGATGCGGTCGAAGTGGGTGGGGATGCCCGTCACCATTCTCGCGGTGCCCGCATTAGTCATGGACACGATGATGGCCTGGAAAATGCAATCCAGCGTGGCAGGATGCACGATGTGCTTGGCGTGCGCCAGCCCCGCCGGCATCTCATGGGTCTTGACTTCGATGGCCGCTCCGCCCTGGCCGTCGGACGCCACCGCCGTCATGTCCCGGAACGCGGGGCCGTAGTCGAAGCCCCACTCGGCCAGCCGGGCGTAGAACTCGCCGATCTCGAGCGTCGTCGAGCAGGCGGCCGCCATGTCGCGGTACTCGCTGCAGAGGTTGGCGCGCCATAGGCGCTCCTCGCGGCCCTTGTCGATGCCCTTGTCGTCGTGGTCCGCCTGCTCGTACACCACCTGGACGGAGCCATGGCAGTTCTCGAACCAGGTGCGCGTGCTGTCGTCGTGCGTGCACAGGCGGAAATCGAACCAGCCGGCGTTCTTGCCGTCCTGGTCCCGCCGCGGGCGCATGAACAGGTTGACCTCGACGCCGACCGACGGGGCGTTGGACGGGAGGTTGAGGGCCGAGTGCAGCGTGACGTCCTTGACGACAAACGCCGCGACCGTCTTGCCCGGGTCGGCGAGCTGGGCGGCAGCCTCGATGGCCATGACGAGCATGCCAGCGGCTGGGTACAGGATGGTGTCGTTGATCTTGTGGTCCTCAACCCACGTCATGCCCAAGTCACCGGTGCGGATGATCTTGCGCCACTTGGCCTCGAGCGGGTTGAAGTCGGCTTCGGGAGCGCCTAGGTGAGGGTACGCCGGGTGTTGGCGGAGGCGGTAGCCTCGGCTGGCTCGGCTCTCGAACCAGTACCCCTTGGAGTGGTTAAAGGCGTAGGTCGGCAGGTTTGTGACCGTGACCATAGCTCCGTCCTGCTCTTTATTCACTCGGCCCAGCGCCAGCGGATGGCCCAGACAGTGCAAGCGGCCCATGGCCCCGAGAACCGACTCGACAGCTGACGCGCCGCGCGAGAGAAGCGGCACATAGGCAACAGTACCGTCCATGTCAATGTCGCGCAAGATCTCCCGGATGGGGCCTTGTAGCGCCGAGTGCGGCCCCACCTCGGCGAGTGTGTTGACGGACGCACGTGTGCGGTGGCTGCCGTCGAGCTTCTTGAAGCTGCTTCCCGCCTGCGGCCGAGTCATGGCAGCCAGCGCGTCGGCGAACAGGACCGGCGAGACGAGGTTGCGGACCCAGTACTCAGGCTTGGCCAGCTCCTCGGGCGATATCCAGGTACCTGTAACCGACGATACTACGGCCGGCCGGCGTGGGCGCCCTGTCCCGGTGAGTTTTGGGCGGTCAAGAGATGCTATCTTGCTGAGATATTGGTCGGCGATCTCTTGCATCTGGAAGGAGTGGTATGCCACGCCGACGCGAAGCTTGCGGCAAAACACCTTCTCGGCGTCGAGCAAGCCCTTGAGATGGTCAATGTGGGCTTCCTCGCCCGACACGGTGACGCTAGCGGGGCTGTTGACGCAGGCGACCGTCAAACGGCACTCGCCTAGGGCGCTCGTTACGCGATCAATCTGGGACTGAGCTTTGGCTAGGGTCAGACCGACAGCCATCATGGACCCTTTGGTTTTGCTGGTTTTGGCTAGCTCCAAGGCTACAGTGCCCCGGTAGTATGCAATCTTCCAGGCAGACTTGCGAGTGATGGCGCCGGCGCAGAACCTGGTGTTTGCATGTCCATGTTAGCTAACATGCGCTCGTTTTTTTTCTCTCCGGCGGAGTACTTACGCTGCGGCAATCTCGCCCGACGAGTGGCCGACGACGGCGGCAGGCTGCACGTCGAAGCTGCGTAGCAGCTCGACCAGGGCCACTTGCAGGATGGTGCACAGGGAACTATACAGCGGCTTGTTGACGTTTGTCTCCGATTCCGGCAGCATGAGCTCCGCTGTCGAACGACCAGAGTTAGCGATGCGCACGCTCATCGGTTCGACGACTCGACTTCAGGTCATACATACCAATTGGGTTCCAAGTGCATCCAAGACTGGCCAGATAACGGCCGGCGTCCAGCAGGCTCTTCTCGTACAACGGGTAATGGCCAATGAGTTCACGTCCCATGGCATACCACTGGCTCCCTTGCTAGTGAAGGGGGAAAAGGATAGGTTAGCTAATCAAGTCTCCTCTGAGTTCATGTTTGTCATCGGCTTACCCCGGTAAAGACCAGACCGAGCTGAGGCGAGGCAGCAGCCCGTGTCGGCCCACTCATCAAATCGGCCACGCGAGCAAGGCTCTCCGTCGACGTGACCACTGCCATAGTTCTCCACGGAAAGTGGCTCCGCCGCGTGGCCAGCGTGTAGGCCACGTCGCCGAGGTAGTCGCGACCTTTTCCCCAGTTCGCCGGCGGGCGGGCCAGTGCCGGGTGGTCTCGCCAAGCGTCCCGCGTGCGCGCAATGCCGGCCTCGTCCGCCGTCGACCACACCAGCAGCCGCGGAACCTGGGGCCGGGGCGCATCATGGACGGCGTGGGATGTGGCACTACCATTTGGGAGGAGGCCCTTGAGCCGTGGTACCGGCTTGGTCCGGTGATTCCCCTGCAGGCCGTGGAGACGCATAAAGTTGAGCGCGTCGTCTAGCACGACGTGGCTGTTGGATCCGCCGAAGCCGAACGACTGGACGGACGCGCGCCGTAGGCCGTGGGTAGGCCATGGGACTGCGTCGGCGGCGACCTGTATAAATGGGATACGGGCTTGGTAAGTTATTCTGTCCTTCTCTCCGTTTGCCTTTTAGAGTCACGTACCTTGAGGTTCAGAAAGTCGGCATCGATTTTGGGATTTAGCCGCTCAAAGTCGGCATTGGGAGCGATCACGCCATTCTCGAGGCACAAAATCGCCTTGATGAGACCGGCAACACCCGAGCCGCCTTCAAGGTGTCCAATGTTGGATTTAACGGATCCTCTGATAACAGCAGTTGTGTTAGACCAGTAATATGGTGTGGATAAGTGATTGTGCACGGGCAGAGAACTTACAGGTACAGCGGATCTTGAGGGTTTCTGTATGTGCGGAAGGCCTGTCCGATGGCGCCGGCTTCGATCGGATCACCCAAGGGTGTTCCGGTGCCGTGGGCCTCAAAGTAACGCGTGTGGTCCAAGGTCAAGCCGGCCTTGGCATAGGCATCGAGGATCAAGCGGTACTGGGCTTCCTTGCTCGGCTGTGTGATGCCTGGAGTCTTGCCATCCTGGTTCGAGCAGGTGGACCGGATCACGGCGCGAATGGTGCGGCCGTCCCGGATGGCCTCGTCAAGCGGCTGTATGATGACTACGCCGACGCCTTCGCCGCGCCCGTAGCCGTTGGCGCGGTGGTCGAACGAGTAGGACCGGCTGTCCTTGGACAGCATGCCGAGGTTGTTTAAGTACAGCTGCGACTCGGGCGTGAGCATCATGTTTGCACCGCACACCAGCCCCATGCTGGCGTCGCCCGCCCAGATGCTCTGGCAGGCCAGATCGAGCGCTACTAAGCTGCTCGAGCACGCCGTGTCGACGGTGACGCTGGGTCCCCTGAGGTCGAACCACCAGCTGACGCGGTTGGCCAGCATGTTGATGGCCGAGCCGCTGGCATGGTACGGATTGGGCGCGTACGTGTCCTTGTGGCAGATAGTAACGTAGTCCGGCGACAGGCAGCCCGAGAAGACGCACATGCGGCTGCCGGCCACGGCCTGCAGTGACAGGCCGGCGCTCTCAAGGGCCCGGAACGACTCCTCCAGGGAGATGCGGTGCAGTGGGTCCATGGAGCTGGCCTCGGAGGCACCGATGCCGAAGAAGCCCGCGTCAAATGCGTCTGGCCGGCCGTCGATGAAGTGGCCCCCGCGGCAGCTCAGTGTGTCGAGCCGCTTGGTGTCGGGGTTGTGGTGCGCCTCGACGTTGAAGCGGTCTGGGGGCACGTCGGTCGACGCGCATCTCCTCGACACCAGCATGTCCCAGAAGGCGTCGTCGGAGTCGGATCCCCCGGGGAACCGGTAGGACATGCCGACCACGGCAAGAGGGCGGAGGAAACCGCCCTCATTGTTGACTTTGATATTTTCTACTGATCCCATTTTCCCAATGAAGGGCTTTTTTTGGTGCTGGTGTGGTTGAGTGAGATGATTTGGTAGGTCAGTGTACAAGGGGACCAGTCTTGTGTGGGAAGTGATGTGATGTGAAGTGAGAGGTCAGAGCTCGTGGGGATTCTTGCGAGATGAGCTGCTGTAATAACCCCTGGTCCATGGGGTCTTCTTAGGTAGGCTGCACAGCTCGTTTAGACTAGCTACGTCAAGACTCTAGTAGCTCAAGATAAAGATGCATCTGTGCACACGGTACTTGTTGCTTACATGCCTTTGATCTCGCCTCAAGATTCGATGGGTGGATGTCGACGAGGGGCGCAATCGGTCCTCTGTCAGCTCGTATGCCGGCTTGTTGGGAGGCAGGGGACGCAGCAATAGGGGGTAGATCACATGCATTGCCATTTGGTTGCAGCTGCGCCCCTGAAAACCTCATAGGTCCGGACTGGAACTGCAACAAATAAACATTACGGGGCCTGGGGAACCCTGCATTGGATGCCTTGAGCTGAGACGCGGTGCACATCGCAGCACGCAAGCGGCACGGTTTCTTCCTTCAGCCCGAACAGCCGCGCTTACGGATCAGGGTATGTGTGAGACCGCTCAGGAATAGACACTTGACCATCGGACAAGATTAAAAGGCAACCCAAACGGAAGAAGGGTGTTTTTTTTTTGGGATATTTTTGCGATAACGTCAATCCAAGCTCTGGTGTCCAGGCCACTTCCCGTCATTTGCAATTTCTTGTAGTCTATAAAGTAGTAGTAGCTTTGCATTACAGCTTTCAAACCTTTGGCATCGCACGACATCTACCACCACATACGGCAATTTGAGGCAGAATGCGGTTTCTATGGTGAGTCCCAAGCAAGGCAAATGTTCAGATGGAAACCTACTGACGTTCGTTCAACTTGGCTACAGTTTCCATGGTCGAGGCACCAATGCCAAGGTAGGAAAAATGAGTCCCTTACGGAGCAAGTACCCGCTTGGTCCGGGTATGAGACAACAGCAGCTGACCAGCGCAACAACCCCGTTGGCAGACCTTTGAGTCCCAAACTGCCGCCATCCGCTACGAGCTCGGTGACGGGCACGAGTTTGAATTTGTCGAGGGAACCACGCCGGCCGAGCTTGCCCCAGGTGCGTTGTCAAGTTTTTGATCTTTTCACATATATTTGCTGGTGGGTTCAATGTTCACACCACAAACAGAGCTCAAAGATACCATAGCCGGCGACTTCACCCCGCTCTCATACTGCGACGAGATGGACCCGGCCAGCGTGCTCCGCGCGGGCGAGCAGCTGTCGCGCTACCTCGAGGCCGAGGGCCCCTTTGACGGCGTCATGGCCTTCAGCATGGGCGCGGCATTTGTAGCCACGTGGATGCTGGACCAGCTCGCTCGTGGGGAGGCCCTGCCGCTCAAGTGTGCCGTCTTCTTCTCGTCGTCACTGCCGGGCAGCGTCGCGGCCATGCATGCCGGCCAGCTGGAGCCGTTCCGCGCGGGGGCGGCGGTGCCCTTGATTGCCATCCCCACCGCGCACGTCTGGGGCACGCACGATGACCTGGCGGGGGATATGCCGAGCGAGCTGTTCTCGCTCTGCGCCCCCGAAACGCGCAGCGTGTTTGTTCACCACGGCGGCCATGAGGTGCCCGCTGCTCCGGAGACGAGCGTGACGCTGGCTGTGAATGCCATTCGCCGCTGCATTCTGCTGGCGCAGGGCAACAACATCGAGGTCTGATGGAGGCGCGGTTTACTAGATTATGTAAGGGGCTGAATCGGGCAGCATGTTTCAGTGCTAGATATCCTGTATTGTTCTGTGTACCTAGTGCCACGGGGCGCTGATAGGTTGGAAATGGGAGGATTGCCCTGTGTGTGTGTTAGCGGAAATTAACATTCACTTTTATCCAATGGTTACTTTGTGTGGTTCCAGCTCGTCTACCGCGCCACATGGTTCCAGGTTTCCGTTGGTATCGTCCTCTCCATGTCATGTAATGCCGTTTGCTCTTGCAGATGGTGCCAAGGAGGAGGTGGAGGGGTATCATACATCCAATAGTATGTGACAATCGGGCTCCCAAAATGGAAGCTGCAATGACGTTGCGCAGAGCCACTCAGTAAAGGTAGTTCACTGCATACTCGGGCATGTTAGGGCGCACCTGTACGCCGCACTATATCCCGCGGCCCCCAGAAGATCATGCTGTGGAACCGACGGCACAGCGCGCAATCGCCATTTTACCCGGAAGATGTGCTGCAGGTTCCATATTTCGTTCTCGTCGGCAGAGTAGCCGTTTCAAACCAACTCCCTCGTATGAACACACACCCCCTGTTGTCCTTTCTCGCGGCGTAGAATCCGGGTGCCTGGAATCACATGCCATGCTAATCTCATAAAGGCGAAACGGCTGGAAGACAGGTACGTATCCCGCCGACAGGGTGCTTTTTTTTTCTTATCTATCAGGACCGGTTGCATCTCCCGGCTGGGGAAATGTTCCAACGATGGCGGGGCTCAGGCTGGCTGCGCCGTACGCGGGGGGAGACTCTGGGCCAGTGAAAGGGGCTACATACCTGTTTCCATCCGGATGTGCTGCAGCTTATGCCCCCAACACAGGCCCGCTTACAGTAGACAGACGCTAGCAAAGTAAATCTTGGCGTTTATTGTACTCCGTAGAGTCTTTGAATGTGCGTTACTGGAGCAACTAACGCAGCCCCGGTGCCCCTATCCGGTGCCCCTATAGTGGAGTAGCAGTTCTACTCGGTACACGACATCTTGGATGCGATGTTCAACAAGTTCCGTTTTATGCCAATTTACCGACAATTTTTAGTGCTCCATTACATACAACGTTAACCAAAAATTCTTGTTGCATCTTCCACCTCAACATGATGGCCACTAATCCATCGCTTATTACTACATGAGCTTGCCCTCCTTGCTCACGCGATATGCCGGCCGTCGCCAGAGCGCAGCCGCGACAAGAACCTGGGCCGCCACAAAGCCCAATGTCACAAGCATCTGTAGATTGTAAGCGTCGCTGCACACAACTCGAAAGGTCTCCTGAACGGAGGGAGGAAAGCGGCCTAGGCTTCCAATGTTGGTCAACAGAGCGTCAGCGTCTGCTTCGGCGAGCTTTGACTTGAGATGTTGCCGCACGTAGTTAACCCACACGCTGTTGACCACAGCCATTCCAACCGATCCACCGAGCATGCGAGCCTGCACGCCCGCGCCGATGGCCAGATCTATTTGTTACGCGGGTGATCAGCACGATACTCTCGTGACCGGAATCAGACATGAGATTGAACTTACACTGTTCCTTCTTGTCGATCGACAGCGGGTTGAGAAAATTGTACAAACCGCCCGTAATCCCGACGCCCAGGCCAGCAATGAAGCTGTACCCAAACTGGCCGGGCCAGGGGTCGACGGAGCTGGGCGTCGTCGAGAGGAGAGCAAAGCCGACGATCTGCATGGCCGTTCCCAAAAGGATGATGTACACAAACGGGAGGCGGAATCTGCCCGCCATGATTGACGTCACCACCACGCCAAAGGGGAACGGGACACCGTAGGCTAGAAACTTGACGCCCGCGCCAAGGGGCGAGCTCTGGTTGACAAGCTGGTACCGCTGAGGGAGCATGATGGACGAGATGGTCATGGGCGCCCCGACGAGAAAGGCTCCGCTAACAAAGTGGGATGTGGTCAGCACATGAGCTGCAAAATAAAAAATAGAAAGCTCATGAGTGGACTCACAGTAACCCCGGCGGCAGGACGCGGTTATGCGTGAAGCTGCGCGGGAACGAAGGCACGGCCGCGGTCGTCTCCTTGCCCGCCCACCATTGCCAGAGCAAAAAGGTGGCGAAGAGCACGCCAGAGACGACAAACGAAGCAATGATGAAGCCGGAATCCCAGGCATAGCTCACGGTGCCGCCCTCCTCCAGTGCGGCCACCAGGAACACGATGGTGCCCAGCAGCAGAAACGCGCCGAAGACGTCAGCCTCCCAGAGGAAGCGGCCCGCAGCTGCTACGAGACTCGGCCTCTTGGCCGATTTGTCTCGCGGCGGATCGAGGTGGCGAGGAAACCGGTTGGGCAAAGCAAGGGCGAGGAGGACCAGGGCAACAGCGCCAATGGGGAGACTGCAGTAAACGGCCGACACAGCACAGGTTAGTAAGCAAGTCGTTAAAGGCTGAGCACCTCAGGGTAGTCAGAGGTCTGAACTTGCTTCAGATAAAATACCCAACGCCAGTGGTTGCCGTTGCTGAGCGCACCACCAATGAGCGGGCTGACGACCAGGGCAATAGCCAAGGTGCAGGACAAGAGGGCGTTCATCTTGCTGTAGCCCGCCGTGGGCACAATCTGGAAAAAGGCAGTAGAAGGCAGGGCCATGGTGCCGGCGCCACCAATGCCTTGGAGGGCACGAAACACTATGCTGAAGTCGGGCAGCAGGGTAGCGTGCCGTCAGTCAGCAAACGGAACATGAGACGAAGCGGCATTTCTGGGACTAGCCAGGCCGTTGGACAAGCAACTTACAGCTCATCGATGGTTGTTGACGCTCCACAGCCGGCCGAAAAGGCCATGAAAATAATGAGCGAGCTGAGGAGCGCCGTCTTGAGCCCAATGTGGTGCCCGATCTTGGCCCAGACGAGGAGAAAGCCTTTTGAATTCTCAGCATCTTCTTTCGTTGCATACTGTTTTCCGACATCTGCAAGCCGAGTAGGTTATACGCACCGGTAAAGGCGGAAAGATAGGCCGTGATGATCCAGTTGCTCTTATCGAACCCCCTGAGATCGGCCGAGATGGTGACCAACGAGGTGCTTACGATGGCGATTTCGACGGTTGAGAGAAAAATGCAGATGCATAGGCTTTTTCGCCGCAGTGCATAACTGGAGGTAAGCTTGGAACATGGCAGGAATCACCGTGCGAGGGAGAACGACAACTGACCTGATACAGACGAGCATCAATCGAATTCCGCTGAGATATCGCCCGGCGGGAGCTTCTTCGTGCTCGTCGCCATCCTTTTCGCCGTCCTGCTGAAGCGTGATCTCAGTCTCGCTGGTGTCGGCCACTTTGGCCTCCTCTCGAGAGCTATCGCTAGTGGCTGCCATGTTGGCGGTTGGCACACATTTGGTGGCTTGACAAATTGGGTGAAGTCGAAGCAGATGTGAACATTACGGGACCAACCCAAGAATGTGTTTTGTGTCGGGATAACAGAAAGGGGGGGTCCTTGCTCCAACACATGCCCCAGCTAGCATTGTTCCCCAGAACGGGAAGGAGCAACAAGCCCCTGTGGCGTGTCGAGGTATGCCGGATCCCACCTAATTTACGGGTTGCTGCCTGGCAACAACGGGCGGGTTGCACAGCATAAACGCAAAAGTGTGACTCTGCGGCACCTGTATGCACACGGTGCACCTGCGAGTCGCAGCTGCAGCCACACCCAACACAGCGGTCAAATCAAACCCCCCCCCAGCACATATTTGGCGAGCCAACAAGCGGTACAATGTGACGAGTCAGAAATTGACTTGCGCCTCTAACCAGCAGTTTTATCCGTGCCGGGGATAAATATGTCGTCCGCCTCGAACCAGCAGACCACATTAACCATCTGATTCACCACCTACCTGTTTCTTGGCAGATTGACTCGTATTATTCTACCCAATCATCCATCACCAATCCCTCCCTTCACCAGCCATGTCCACTACGACGCCACAGCCACGCGCCATCGGCGGATTGAGGTCGTCAATGCAGAGGCTCTCTCCGCATGTCTACCTCTTGCGTCCGTCAGCCGACAAGACGACGCGCGAGTCCAGGGCCGGCGCGCCTGCGCTAATCATTATTTTCGGCTGGATGAACGCTGCCGACGGCCCGCTGGCCAAGTACGTCAACCAGTACCAGGCCCTGTTCCCCTCATCGGCCATCCTCCTCGTTACCTGCACCTTTGCCGGCATGACACTGCCGTGGATGGGGTTGCGAGAGGCCCAAGTTGCCGCCGAAGCCGTCCGCGCCATCCTCGAGCAGGACGCCCAGGAGGCTCCCGACAGCGGCGCGCGCCTACTGGTCCACGTCTTTTCCAACGCGGGCTCCACCATGCTGTACCACCTCTACACAGCCTACGCGACTGCTGGGACTGCTGCAGCAGGCTCGGGCCCGGGCTCCTCCTCGGCTGACAGTAGTCGTCTCCCTCTGCACGCCACCGTCTTCGACTCGACGCCGGCGCCCTTCACCTACCAGACGCTACTGCAGGGGATCCTCGACGGCGCACCATCAGCCGCCGTCCGCCTGGCTATCATGCCCGTGGCCTACCTGTACGTCGCGCTGGTGTGGGTTATCGTCGCCGTGCTTCGGCTGCCCGATCACATCGGCGACCTGGGGCCGCGCGCGCACAACGACCCGGCACGGGTGCGCGAGGCCGCGCGTGTCTACATCTACGGCCCTGCCGACCGCATCACGCCGGCCGCCGGGGTGGAGAAGCATGCTGCCGAGGCCGAAAAGGTCGGCTTCCGTGTGCAGCGCGAGGTGTTTGAGGGCTCGGGCCATGTAGCGCACGCCAGAAAGGATGCCGATCGCTACTGGCGTGCTGTGGCTGCGACGTGGGAGCAGGCGTCCAAGGTGGAGGCGCGACTGTAGGTGATTGACGCGATTGACCTCAGCTGGGCAATCAGTATAGGCCGTCATCTGGCGCAGTATCACTCTGGCCCAGTAGCTTTCAAGTTCCTGGGTATGAAACACGAACTAAAAGTTGGAGGGTGGGGGCTATTTCTGGGGGCTTACCATAGTATGTTTCTTTACAATTTATGCATGTTAATCTTAGTATACGCTATACCAACGGCCCGTTCCGACGCCACTAACTCTAGCGTTATCGGCTCTAAAGTTGCAGGGTCTGCCAGGACCAGGCTTCCCCAGGTCCTGAAAGCCCCACTGGCCACCTCGCTTGCCCTCTTGAGCCGCGCCCTACGGGCAAAGAATCTGTGCCACTTTCCTACCTTTTTTTCCCCCCCGCCTTACGGCGAAATTAATTTACAGTACACTGTCTCGGCAGGTTTGTCATCGATACCTTGATCTCGACCGCATGCTGCACTAGCGAGGCACTTGGCGCCCCCAAACAAACCACGCGCCAACACCCATCTGTTGCATGCCGGGTCCGTTTCCCTTCCAGAGTGCTGTGCGGCACAGCTGAGAGGAAGGACTCAGAGTCTCGTGTAATGAGGTTGTATGTTTATTCACCATGTCTTCCCTTTTGTGCTCGTGAGATTCCACGTCTCTTCCATCCTCGGCCTTCGGACGCTGTCTCGGCCCCTCCTGGCTTCTCTTGCCCTGTCCGTCTCTCTGACTCAGTGACGCCGTCATTGGAACCGATTGAATCACCATGAGGTCCATACCTTCCTTTCTCTTCGTGCTGGCCATGCTAGCGGGCCTTGCCTCGGCCCAACTGCAAGACCTTCCTAAATGCGGGGTGCGTACTCCCTGGCTACCACTGGCCCGGATCAACTCTCTCCAGCGTTCAAATTTGCTGACCGAGAATTGTCATGATCATAGTTGGATTGCCTCATCAGTGCCCTCGGCAACTCGACATGTGCGGCCTCCGACACAGCCTGTGTTTGCTCCAGCGCGTCTTTCCAGGCCCAGGCGCACCATTGTGTCCTCGCCGAGTGCAGTATTCGCGAGCAGTTGAGTACGTTGCCTTGACCTCTTCTCATTCAACCCTTCGCACATAATGACGGTTGTGTACTGACACATGTTCAGAGACGCTCAACATCACCAATGCCTCGTGCGGCATCTACTCGGGCAATGACCGCTCGTGGGTGCCGCCCATGATTTTCTTCATCGTATTTGCTGGCATCATCTTTGTCTTGAGGCTGGTCTCGCGGCTTGTGTGTCACACCAAGTTCTGGTGGGACGACTTTGTCAATCTCCTGGCCACGGTAAGCCTCCATCTCACCACTTTTCTGCTAGCTAGCTCCAAGCTCACATCAGCATTCAATCAATCACCAGCTCGGCTGCGTCGCCTACAGTGCCGTCTGTTTCGTGACAGGTAACCTAGGCCTCGGCAAGGAGATCTGGGCCGTGCCGCAAGAAAACATCCCCAAGCTCCTCACGCTATCGTACATTGAGTTCCTCCTCTACAACTGGTGCGAGGTGACGCTGCGCACGTCGGTGCTGCTCTTCTACATCCGCGTGTTTCCCATCGGCACGACCGCGCGGCGCATCTTTTGGGGCGTCCTCATCGTGAGCGACATCCTGAGCTTGGGCTTCATGTTCTTCAACATCTTCCAGTGCGCGCCCATCAACCACTTTTGGCTGCAGTGGGACGGTCTGCACGAGGGCACTTGCGTCGGCCCCAACAAGGTGACGCTCTCGGGCGGCATCATCGACCTGTTCTGGACCCTGGTCATCCTCGTGATCCCGCTGCCCTACGTTCTGAAGCTTAAGCTGCCGCCGCACAAAAAGTTTGCCGCCGCCGTCATGTTTTCCTGGGGTATCTGGTACGTTGGGGGGTTTTTCTTTTCTTTTTTTCTTCTCAATGCAAAACCAAGATGCAATTTAACTAACAAGCAAAAACAGCACCATCGCCATCATGTGCTACCGCTTCACCACCCTCGAAGCCTACACGGCGACCCAGAACCCCACCATCGATGGCATAGGCGTCACCCTCTGGTCCGGCATCGAGCTCGACGTCGCCCTCATCTGCGCCTGCATGCCCTCCGTCTACCCACTCTTCCTGCGCATCATCCACCGCGGGAAGCCCGCCGGTCCCATGCGCCCACCCCCAAGCTCTTCCGTCGCCACCATCGGCGGCTCGGGCGGCAAGGGCGGGTCTGCCAGCGGCGGGACCGCCTCGCGGTTCAAGAGGACGATGCAGCAGCGCGGGCTGTGGTCGCAGGAGACGAGCGTGAGTATGACGGGCTTGACCGTGACGAATTCGCACGACGAAGACGCAAGCACGAGGGCCTTGGGGCCGAGTGTTGTGGTTGGGGTGGGGAATAATGGGTCGTATGTCGAGTTGAGTGAGAGGCCCGAGGGCGTGCTGGGGAAAGAGGGCGCCGCGTGGCGCGTGTATGATCGGGAGGCGGGGCGGTTTCCCGGTGGGAATTGATTGGAGGGGGCTACTAAAGTGCTGAGAAAAGGTTGCCTGATTATGGATCGAGTGATTTATGAATCTTGTAACGACACGGTGAGGGAAGAGCCGGAGAAACAGAGGCTCGGTTGTAACGTGAAACATGACGGGGTTGTATGTACTTTTACGGTTTCCTTAGGGTGATTTAAAGGTAGAACCAGCGGAACGTATACAGAAAGATGTCTGAAATTTGTCAAATTTTGATCGGGTTTAGTCATATGAGTCTTGATTCATCCTCAACTCTATTGCAGGTTATAGGTAGGACCCCACCTGGTCAGCTACAGGAAGTCCAATACCAGGCCCTGGGGCTTAGAAAACCTCCCACTTCTATAGCTTAGTTTTTTTTATTTTTTTTTCAAGAACATCAGCTTTTTTTGGTACTTTCTTGCAGCTCCTACAATTTCCAAAAAAAAATCAAGACAGTCCATGAATTCCGTGACATTGTTAGCCAAGCCATGTTCAACGGCCCACTCAGTCCAAAGCTGTTGCTGACAAGATGCAGAGATCAACGCATAGTGACCGTGACAGTGCTCACAAAGAGGCTGCTGCAGTGTTGGGTGGTACCAGGCTGAGTCTCGTACCCTGAAAGCGCATGTTTGCCACGCCCCACGATTACCAAGGTTAGAAACCTTTAGACTGTGTGTGATCCAGGCACGTCAGCGGCACACTCCAGCCAGGTAGCCTCGTTTAACGCGGGAAAATGCATCTCAGCGGGGCGGCATGTACATGATACTGAAGTTGGAAGGTGAGGCGGCTCGCGTGTGGTTGCAATTAACGCAAGGTTCCGTCCAGGCAGCTTTGGCCCCCACAATTGGTCCCCAAACTCACGGCCCGATTGCAAACTGCTTCCATAGGGCTGCGCCGCCATGCAAGGGCGAGGCACTAATTAGTACTATAGGGACTAGTCAGCATACACGAAACGATGATATCCCAAAAGAAACCGAACCGTACATGTATCGAGAACATCCATCAGCTCCGATATTGCGCGTTGTGGCGCCTCTAGCCAGCATCGGCACCAAACTGCAGCGTCGTGCAGCAACTGAATATACCCGGTGTTTTGCAACCATTCTGTTGCCCCCAAAGACCTACCTGCCGCCGTGCAGGCTCCCGCATGTCGGCACAAAACATAACACACACACAGGGGCACATGGGTTCTTGGCATTCTAGAAACTGACCCGCAATCACCTCTGGTCACTAGGTACCCCTATCCCAAGAACCACGACCGCGGGGCATTTTGGGCATTAAGAGGCTCTCTGGCTGATCTTGACAGATAACAAGTTGGACATTATACATTTACTTTCCGTTCGCAGTTAGTTGTTGGTCGTGGCAACGACTTCCTCGCTTGCCCGGCGTCATACCCGTCCACCATGTCAGTCAACTCAAGCTTTCCGCCCACAAGCATGTCGCTTGGCAAACCGGCCTCGGCCGGCCTAGCTACCTATGCCGCGGCAGCGTTAATCGCTCTGGCCGTGTACACCGTAGTCTACCGCCTTGCCCTGGACCCCCTGAGGCACTTCCGGGGCCCCTTCATCGCGCGCTTCACCGATGGCTACGCCGGCTACCATGCGGCCCGGCGCCGGCTACACCTGCAGACAACGGCCGACTTGCGACAGTACGGGCCCGTGTACCGCCAGGGGCCCAACCGGCTCGTCTTCAACACGGTCACGGCCCTGCATGACATCTATCTGCACCCGCGCGCTACCAAGGCACGCGCATATCGCTACTCGTCGCTTGAAGGCCAGGAGAACCTACTCAGCACGCTGGATCGCCAACGCCGCCGGCAAAAGCGCCGAGTCTACGCCCGTCTGCTCTCGGAGCGCGCCCTGCACTCCTTCGAGCCAACCATGCACGCCGAGACGGCCGTCTTCCTGCGACAGCTGCGCGCCGCCGCCGACGACGCCGCGCCCGTCAACATGACGCCCGTGTGCGAGCGCCTAGTTACCGACATATCGGGCATGCTGGCGTTCGGCCACGCGCTCGAGACCCAGACCAGCGACTCGAACCGGTTCCTGCCGCGCGCTATGATGGGCCGCCTCGCGCTGGCCAACATCTTTGTTGCCTGGCCCACCCTCTCCATCCTCGGCCTCAACCGGCTTGTTGTGTGGCTGAACAAGGCCAAGTTCGACGCGTTCCGCGCCCTGCTCATGCGCATCATCAGCGCGCGCGTCGCGCTGCCCCCAGACGCCAAGACGGATTTCTACTCGGTCGCTACGACGATGACCGACAAGACCGGCAGCAAAACCGCATCGTCATTGGCGAACCCGGAAAACACGCGCGAGCTCTGGGGAGAGGCAACCTTCCTCGTGCCTGCAGGCGGCATGACCACTTCGGGCGCGCTCGCCGCCGTCTTCTTCTACCTGTCGCGGCACCCAGCCGCCTACGCGCGGCTAGCGGCCGAGGTGCGCGGCGCGTTCCCTGATGCGGCGGCGATCCGCTCCGGGCCGAGGCTGGCGGCTTGCGTATACCTGCGCGCCGTCATCGACGAGGCGCTGCGCATGTCGGTGCCAACGACGTCGATGCCCTGGCGCGAGGAGGAGCAAGCATCCGATGCAGGTGCGTCGACGAAGCCGTTCATCGTCGACGGCCACGTCATCCCGCCCGGCACCATGGTCGTCGTCAACACGTACTGCATCATGCACAACGAGGACTACTTCCCGGATCCCTTTGCCTTTCGGCCCGAGCGCTGGCTCGTCAGCGAAGACTCGGATGGGGAGAAGACAGCCCAGCTCGAGGCTATGCGCCGCGCGTTCGTGCCCTTTGGCACCGGCGAGGCCACCTGCCTCGGCAAGGGCATGGCGTACCTCGAGACCAGCCTCGTGGTGGCCAAGACGCTGTGGTACTTTGACTTTGCGCGCGCGCCGGGCGAGGCGGGCAACTTGGGGGGTGGGCTGCCCGGGGGCAAGGACCTGGCGCGGGCGAGGGAGGGTGAGTTTCAGCTGTACGATGGGATAGTGTCGGACCATGATGGGCCTTGTTTGGTGTTTACGAAACGGGGCGAGTATTGCGACGAGCTGGAGGCTGTTTGAATAAGATATAGAGGTGCGGGGGGATTGAGGGTGTCTGAGTTCTTCAGGTACCTCAAATCATCTGCCCCCCATGTACTCATACATACCGTTAAACTTCGCTTTAAATATGCATATTTGTTTATTTGACCCTCCTGGGCCTTATTGTGGGATGTGGCTTGCGAGTTGTGGCTCAGTTCTGACTTGTATTCGAGCATATACTCGAAGCGACCTCTGATTTTGGCTGTCCTCGGACGCCAAGAGAATTCTTTTTAGAGGCCGACTACCGAGGTAGTTATGTAGACCTCCCTTGGGGTGGTATCCGAAAATTGTAAGCGGCCTTTGGAAGTTCCGAGTACTCGTTGTAGAGAGAAAGATGAATGTTCTCCCAGTTTTGGACCTGATGCGTTTCGTCCATATAGCTTGCAGGTAGGAGCCTTTGTCGACTTCTTTGGACGTCTCGACGGGTGAGCCGGTTGCTGATTCGGTGGCGGCCCGCAATGGGAGAATGAAGACCCCAAGCGCCAATGACGGCGGTATCACTCAGGTTATTTCAAGCCAGAAGAACCGTCGTCTTCCTTTGCCGCCGTGGCAGCGAGAACTGTGAAGACAGTAGTCTCAGCAACTGGAGTGTCAAATAGTTTCATAGAAGCTGGTCGGGTGTTGCAGCATCAGGATGAGAAAAGGTAATGGTGACGAGAATAGTCAATGACTTACCGCGATAGTGAAGGTTC
Organism: Cladorrhinum sp. PSN259; assembly: GCA_033725935.1. Classification (NCBI taxonomy): domain Eukaryota; kingdom Fungi; phylum Ascomycota; class Sordariomycetes; order Sordariales; family Podosporaceae; genus Cladorrhinum; species Cladorrhinum sp. PSN259. The sequence goes on from MU867117.1 coordinate 140,285, forward strand.
CGGAGAGCCGCGCAGTAAAATTGCTCCTCGAGTGAGCCAGGAAGAACGGCCTTGGCCCGGCGCCCTGTTTCTTCATTCATGCTCTTGAGGCTGACGCCCTGGCCGACCTTCTCAGTCACCAGAAGATGCACCTGGAAGCCGGGACTGACGTCTTGAACGTAGTCTAACAAAAAGAACGAAGTAAGCTTTTTGGAATTTCTTGCGAATGCGGAAGTCTGTAGCAGTCTAACGGACGAAATAATGGCTGAGTAGGAGATATACCGTTCTGGAAATCGATTACCGGTCGAGGCGCTTCGACAGCTGGGCCACCGTTGGTGCTGTCGGTGTGGCTTTGAGTTGAACTGCAGCGAAAATTAGCAAAGTTTCATCACTCCTAAAAAGAGGAGACGACAAGAAGTTCATACTTCATGTTTATCTAGATTGAAAATAAGAATGATTTGAAAGTGGCTGTCTTTGTTTTAAAAACTTATGGTTACCGAACAGACATTTACTGGTCTTGGTTGGGGGAGGAAAGAAGCAAGATCGGTCGTGGCTTTGTTCAACTTCTTCTTGCATCCACTATTTTGCGGGTCACTGGGACGTATTCAGGTTCGGGGGACCCGCGGGCTTCTGCTGTAGACACAAAGATGCCTAAGGCAGCTTTTGCAGCGACAGCATTGAGGTTGGGATGGTACGACAACTGAGATGCGAAGAGGCGTCGACGACAGCAGACCAGAACTGGACAGATAAACGCACAAAGCCACAATCAAAACTTCCTTCATTAATCGAACTACCTATGCAAATCTCGTCCCTGGCATTCTATTCATCCAACATCAAAACCAACCCCCTCCTCTAGTTATATCCCCCGGAGAACATGGGTGCAAACATATCGCCACGGGCAAGCAAGGCAGTCAGCACAAGCTTGAAGGCGTCGCGGTCCTCGGCGTTGATGCTAGCTTCGATGAAGTTGCGGCAGCACTTAGCAAAGTTCGAGCCACGAAACTCGGCAGTGAACACCCCATGACGTTATAACCACCATTGACAGTCTTGGTCAGGCTCGTACAAATAGCACCACAGTGTTCCAGCAGGTTCAGAGCAGCCGAGGTCTCAACAATGTCGTGGAAGCACTTCTGACTCAGCCGGTTGTGATCTCAATGGTGTCGTCGGCGACAAGCTTGAAGTCGTACGTGAGGCTCATTTCCCGCAGACGAAGGCGGTCGGGGTACTGTAACAGCGGGCTGCCGGGAAACTCGCTGAATACGGCGCGATATTTTGTGCCGGATCGAAGTTGCTTTTCGAACCAATCTAATTCATCGTATGAAACAATGGTTACTGAGCTATCCCTAGAACTAGAACGAGCTGGAGCCTGAAGCTTGATGGTATCGACGTACAGGAAGCCGAAAACAGCAACAATGGGGTTCTGGACCCCGTTGACGATTTGCTTGGATGGCTGCTGCAATTGCTGCCTAGGACTTGGTTAAGATCACGCAAAGAGAAAGTTCGTAGAGCTCACCGCAACACAACACAACGTACAGAGCCATGAATGAGATGATGAATCTTGGTGGGATGGGAGCCCTGCTGAATCCATACGCCTGGCTCCGTTTGCCAGATCACCTCACCGGTGGCCAGGTATTTGAGACGTAGCCCAAAGGGCTAGAAGGGCATCGCGAGCAAGGTTGGGTTAGCAGCAGCAGTGGCTGGTTGGCATCGATGGCGACTACTTCACTTATGCGAGGATAGGTATGTTTGACTAAAAATTCTTGGTGAACGAAAGGAATGGAGAGGTAAAAGGCTTGAAGAGTAATGCAGTGGGATTGAAAAAACCACCACAGATGAGCAGAAGGACACGGGTTTGAGATCACAGCCACCGGGTTTCAAAATCTCCATACCATTCTTGCCATAGGTGCCGCCTGCGTTAATTAAACAAAGTTCAAAGGAACTTCGCGATGGGCGAGAACCGAGGCCAACCTCACAAACGCAGGAAGGCGTCGTAGGCGCCAGGCATCCACCATGGAAATCTCCAATCAGGTTTCTTTTCCCAGTAGAATCACGCCAGACAGCGATGATTGCACTTTGATTCTCTGAACCAAGAAGGCCACACCGATGTCCAGATGTGGAAAGTGCTTCCCCCAGAGGGAGTCTCGGACATTGTCACCGCCAGTTGTAACCGTACAACAAGCGTCAGGCCCTGACGTGATAATGAAGCCCCATACCGGTACCGAGCATGGAAAGCCTGAGCTGTACTCACCCGGCAGAGTATTGCAACTCCTCTGAAGATCTTTTGTTACCATGCCATGCCCAAGGATCGAGATCCTTCCTACCATCCCGCCACTGCCTCACACATCCTCAAAGCCCATCTCCCATCTCAGAACGTGATCGCGGATGACTCCACTTCTGGTCCCTCATGACCAACAGACGAGATCGAGATTCAATCACACCTCCCTGTCCCTTCTTGCTTTACGAACTTTAACAGAAGTTCCGATCCCTCGAGACGCAGGATGATCACTCCACTCAAGACTTGGAACCGAATATGACGTCTTGCAAGCTTGGAAGAAGACCGAGGTACTGCCGGATGTCATTTCTTTCATATATCCGCCAATTCAAGAGCAACACGAGGTTGTTCATCCCGTAGCTCAGAGTACCTGATGCCGAGTCGTATGCTGCTGCCTGCCTTTCGAATCTTCTTGTCCGAGTTTGCTACCCTGAGGCCTTGTTACCCGTCTGGTTCCAGACCTACCGCCATATTCAAATGTAGGTAAGAGGCAGCTGTGAGCGTGAGGAACATTGAAGGTTCTACCTTGGGAGTTCATCGTTTCATCTTTGGTACGGCTCCATGCTTTCGTGTACGAATGGGAGAAGCACACTGATCTTGTTCTGGGAGACGGAGATTGAGGCAAGTTTGTGATATCTCGGTAATCCCACAAAGCGCAAGGACTTGAACCAACAGTTCATAAATCACAAGGACACGCCAAAGACCGGAATGACCTGTGGGATTCAAGCCAGCAGTGCAGTCTAATTAATATCACAAAATCTCAGAGTTCCTTCTTTCCTTCCAACATGAGCAACTCATCATGGCACACATCGTTGTTATGGAAATATAGAACGCGAATGGGTGGCAGCGTATGCAAGGGATATGGGCTTTGCGAGAAAGTATCTTGAGATGCAACTACAACAGAGAATACAGATCCTCTCTCCAATCCCTCCTATCCAGTCCTCTCTCTCCAACCCTCTAAATCGTCAGCTTCTTGTTGCCGGACACGGACCTGAGTTCCGTCCTGTTCTTGCACTCAACCAACTTGGGTGGAGGGATTCATAGTCGTCTGATCGACGATCATCGCCGTCGCATGGCGAGCAGCGGGAGCAACCGACCGTCGTTGCCGTGATCAGAATCATTGTTGTTGTGTGGTGGTGAGATCCACAGCCCCCTCTGAGGCCTCGAAGACCTCGAGGGCCTCGAAGGGTTGGTGGATCTCACCGGGGCCATCGTCGTTGCCCGGAGGCCTCTGCTACACACTGGTGTTAGATTCAGAACCTAAAAAAATAGAAAATCCTTGCGAGCTACTCACCTGAAGAGGTCCTCTTTCCTCAACCCAAACTTTCTGGGCTTTCTGTGAGTCACCCTCCGACAGGCGGAGCCAAGGCTCCAATGGGGCCAGCTCCAACAAGGAGCTGCCAGGTCGGCATGCTGAAAGAGATGGTGCGGTCAGTAACTTGTGAATGATGAGTAAGCCGCATTCATCGCGCTTGGTATGAGAGCAGTGCGTATCACACGGCAGCTCTGTAACACGATTTGGGTTTCTGCGACGGTGTGGACACAAGGCCATGAGTGGGGTGTTGATGGAGAAAAGAAAAAGGAACTCACATTAAAAAATATCGGTAAAGATGTTTCGAGATAAACTTCTGGTTGCCGAGGCTGGCGAAGTTGTTAGCAGCGTTGGGAGAGAGTCGCTACTCGAGATCAAGCAGCAAGTAGGAGTCGCCGTACTCCTGCAGCAGAGGCGCGACGCGATTCACAAAAGTGTTGGGCATTGACCTACCAATTAACTGAGAAGCAGTAGCCCCGAAGGACTAATTCACGCTACGCTGGCGTGGCCAAGGCGCATGAAAACTGGTCATCGCTTGGAGTGGGAGAGGCAATGAGTGAGGAATGTGGTTGTTGGAAGGATGAAAATTTTGGGAGACAAATTTCCGGTGGGAGATTTAATATACCACAGGGACCCAGTCACCTGACGGAGATAGGTAAGAGCCAGGTTCCTGCAGCTTCCGTGTAAAAAAAGGCAAGAGCAAAGTGACCGAGGAGGACAACGTGCGAGTGACTCCCACGGTCCCGGTTAGCACCACCATGCGTGACCGATGACGTCCACCGCTGCAAGCTAAGTCTCACCGTAAGTGTCGGGGTAAGTGCAGGTAAGCACTGATTACCATGAATTCCAGGGCCCCATTGAAGCTTGTGATGTTGTAGAATGTTACCAAGCGCAAGAGACGGAGTGCCCAGGTGACTGATCTACCTAGACCTGGGCTGTCACACTTCATATTTGCAGTCAGAATAAGGAAACTGCCTCCTAGTTGGTCTGATCAGATGGTTACTTCGTTATTCATTTTGCGACATTTGGTCAGGAAATTAGGTTCTCCTTGCTGCTGGAAATAGCCTAGTTTGCGAATCTAGACTGCGAGAATTGCCTTCTTCGTGAGCGGACCAGTACGTCCCGGTTTCCATTTCTCCAAAAGAGCTAGACTGGCGAAAGAACGCCCCATGTAAAGAGGGATGATGCACAGGTTGGGTGTAATAAAACCACCCATCGTTGTTAATTCTGAGCGTTATCGGGCATAACGGAAAAAAAAAAATAACCCGACTAATAATTAAGTAATTATACACACTTTATCTTAGTGTGTGTACAATTAATAGGCTCCCTCAAAGATTTGACAGTAGGGATGGATAAAACCACCCATTTGCAGAAAGGAACACACCTGATTCCAGAGAGCGACATTCCCCTTTACAGAACGAAAAGTATCCTGCAATGTAACAAAGAACTCTCGGGCATAAAAGGACAGCTTCACACTCGTTAGAGGTCCATACTTTTCTTCTTCCTTAAGGATTGGTCTTGCAGCTATAGAGACGTGATCAATACACTACCGCTGCACCGTTGTTTCCATACCTAACATGTGTATCATCTCTCTTTACAGAAACTGATTTCTTTGCGGGCTCGAGACGCGGTGGATTGGTCCTCGGTATTGGTATCCTGTTCCTCGACATAGTAGATGATTGGCCTTTTACCCTTTGTCTTGCGGGTAGCGATGTTATTGCGGTTCTCATTGCCGTCAACACTGTCCTAGGATGACGAGTTTTCAGCTTCGACGTTGAAATTGCGCTCTTTCTCCATAACTGCGTCATCTATGCGCACGTGGCCGGGTATCCTTCTTGCGATTAGGATCGCGTTTTACAAGGTCAACTGTGTATGGTGCGGTATGTAACCTGTCTTAGTTCGTTCTTGGCCTGGCTGGGTGGCTGCAATAGCGTTGCAGCAGGGTTTTTGGCGGTCACTTTCGTGATCTGTAGTGGTTCTTGTTGGTCAGTGGGATATTCTGTAGCCCTCTTAGGCAATTGAGGGGATCTAAAGATTGTTACAGGCACGTGCAGGGCAGTTGGATAAAGATGATCGCTGTTAAGCAGAGCTATATTCGTAGAAAATCATAAGATGGGAAGAAAAGAAATAAAAAGGCGATTTATCCTCGGACACTAGCCTTTTTACTCCATGGGCACTAGCCCCCATATTGGCCACCTTTGGCCTTGGTGCCTGGCTAAAGGTGCTGCGGTTGATCATCTTGTATTCCATCATTACCGTGACCATTACGGCTGAGAAAGATACGCCGTCGTCGACTATAGCGATGGCTTTAACGGCACCGCCTATAACCTCCAGAAGCGGCCGGGTCCTAGTGCCTCCAGCCAAGAAGTTGCAGGGCAGTGCGCGTAGCCATAGTCGCGGTGGTTAAGCGCTGAAAACGCCGTTTCTAAGGTGTTTATAATTCGTTATTGATTTTGACACTGCGCTTAAAAACACGAGAAAAAGCCGTTTCCTAAGTTGTTTTTAATTCGTTATTGATTTTAAGCGCCTGCTTTTGTTACTGCTTAGAGGACCTGCGAATGCAGTATTTGGCCGGATTAGAGGACAAACGAAGACTACATGTACGTTATATTTACTATATTAAGTAGATAACTTTTCCCATAGTAAACTTGTTTTATATGTACTTGGCTTTTTTTGTGGGCATGGTTGTCTTTGAGGTTGTTTTAAAGTGTTGACGATATTCAAGATAATTGACGAAGGGGGGGGGGGGCTAGTGCCCGTGGAGCAAAAGGGGTAGTGCCCGAGGATAAATCGCCAATAAAATGTATAAAGTTAGCTTGCAGTTGTGGGAGTTAAGCTCCCACTTCCGGCCAAACCACATCCTCCTAGTCATATAGTAAGTCCCTTACTCTCCGTCGCAGGCCGGCATATAGCTACTTTATACTTTCCTAGCTCCAGCGCTAAGGAGTTGGCTAACGACCTGAGGATAGCCCTCTTCAGATGCTGCATGAAGCGCCGTCCATCCTCCAGATCCACCAGCATTAACGTCAGCTCCAGCGCTAAGGAGTTGGCTAACGACCTGAAAATAGCCCTCTTCAGATGCTGCATGAAGCGCCGTCCATCCTCTAGATCCACGAGCATTAACGTCAGCCCCCGCATTAAGGAGTTGGCTAACGACCTGAAGATGGCCCCCTATAGATGCTGCCTGAAGCGCCGTCCGTCCAGTAAATTCAGCAGCAGCAGCATTAACGTTAGCTCCAGCGCTAAGGAGTTGGCTGACGACCTGAAAATGGCCCCCGGCAGATGCTGCCTCAAGCGGCGTCCGTCCTTTATATCTAGCAGCAGCAGCATTAACCTTAGCTCCAGCGCTAAGGAGTTGATTAACAACCTGAAGATGGCCCCCATCAGATGCTGCCTGAAGCGCCGTCCGTCCTCCATCAATCGCAGCAGCAGCATTAACGTCAGCTCCAGCACTAAGGAGTTGATTGACAACCTGAAGCTGGCCCCTTTCAGATGCTGCCTGAAGCGCTATCTGTCTTTGATAAAAAGCAATAGCATTATTAGCATCCCCTTTATCACTAAGGAGTTGGTTGACGACCTGAAGATGGCCATATCTTGATGCTTCTTCAAGCGCGTCATTAATGGCGTCTATTGAATATCCTTTAGCTGCCGGAAGCGTCGTCCGTCCTCTCTCAATATCATTACTAGCATCAACGTCAGCTCTAACGCTAAGGAGTTGTTTAACGACCTGAACATGGCCTTCTTTAGATGCTGCTTTAAGCGAGCTATTAATGCCGTACATCGAATATCCTCTAGCTTCCAAAAAAATGTCGATGGCTTCGATATCACCTTTCGATGCTGACGCTATCATCAGGGTATCGCTTTGGGACTGGGTTAGGCCAAGGCTATTCGAGTAGCGGAGAAGAGTATAATGACGTGTCTGGTGACTCCATAGGAGCATTGTTTGTTGCCTGGACTCCGATTCTGACTCTCGCCAGGGCGTCTGCGCCAGATCATGACCGCGCGTGATAATCTGATGCCACAAATCCCAAGTCATGGATCTTGTCTGTCGAAATTTGGCGGTATGGAAAATCCAGTGCATTGCTACGTATTTGAGAAAAGGATGGGTCTGCTGAAGTTTGTCCAAATTGCCACTGGCATCGGCTCTGCCGTAAGTCGCAAGAACCCTTATATAATCTGGGTTTGCTTTAGCTTTTTGGTTTCCGGATATTAAGTTGGTAAAACGTGTCGCCAGTTCGGCTTTTTTAGACCCCGGACTAAGTGTAGTACCGGCTATAGCCATAGGGTTTATTGGAGGAAGCTGTTGTACTCGGCGGGCTACTGTGGACTTGAAGTCGTTGAAGTGAAGGTATGAGACACATATTTCGCCCGCAAAGTGGTCTGCTTCCTCTATGTTAACGTGGAAGCCTGTAAGCTGAGGCGGTAAGGATGCCGTTGTAATAAACTCGTAGATGGTGCTATGCGCGAATTGGACCGATTGGGGCTCTTCATTTATCTGAAGGAGGTTTTCACACCATAAAACAATGGGCCTCATGTCACGAACCAGTCGCTCAGGTCTCGAATAATGTTGTCCAATGCCGATAGAGACAGCTTCGCGGATCTCATCGAGCGTCAGGGGCCGTTTAGCTGCCACTACCCAACGAAATACCTTTTGGGCCAAATCGGCCTTCTTTTGTCGAGATACGATGCGCGACAATGCTCGAGTGAATGTCTCTTCCAAATCTTTAGGAAGGCTGCGCAATGACTGTCTGATGTCGTCATCGCAGCTTGCGGTGCAAATGTCGTTTATCAGGAACGTAACCCAGACGAACCTTCGCAGGTCAGTATAATTTCGATGAAGGGTAGACGGCAGTTACTCACATCCCATCAGCGTGCCGAGTTAACGTGGCTTTGATGTCATCCCGGAGACGATCATCCTGAACTACTAGGTCTTCATTCTGTATTCGTTCTTGGACAGCCGCCTCAACATAGAGATGAATGTCCGAGGTGACACCATCGGATGCCATTGAAATGTGCTCTATGTGCGAAAATCGGCCTCGTAGGTCCATATAGACGCTCTCGCGACTGGCGATGAATATTCTTAAGCTAGAGGCAGTGGCAGCAAGCGATGACAGCGCGTCAAGAAGGGCTCGTCGCTCGGTGGCGTCGCATTCGTCCAGCCCATCGATGAAGACATAGAATATCCCCGAAAGCTGGATTCTTTGCTGGAGAAGGCGTACCCAGTCCCCAAGTGCGACAAACAGCTTTTGTTCCAGTTCTCGCAACCGGGGTACTACGTCCTCTGGCAATATGGTGTCGATAGATTGCCGGATGATCGATCGAGTTATTGTTTCAGCTCTAAGGGAGTTCGCGTTGTCATACTGGAGAAAAAAGAACACGACACGATCATCTTTGGACTTGTTCGCAAAGACATGGTTGATGACGCTTGCGCTGGAATTGATGATAGGGTTAGCGATTGCAGAGGAGACTTGGAGTGCCGGAAGATTGAACCTACCACAGTATAGTCTTTCCAGATCCAACTGTCTTGCATTAGCATGGTCCGCCAAAGAGTTTCGCTGAACATACTTTTCCCAGAACACCATAGCAAAGACGATCCGATTCCTTGGTACCACCGAGTAAATTCCGGAGCCGTACGTATCCATTCTGCAGTGCCATTTTGGCGCTTTGCGCAAGCGAGATTGAACGGAGTGGTATGATCATGTGGAGATAGAAATTCGAGAAGTCGCTGCCTTTCCTCTCCTGCAAAAAAGTAAGCTTCTACTCTTTTATTGTGATGGGAAATACAGACTGAGTTGGCGCGTGGATTGTCGTAGCTGCAATTCCTTGATCGTCTCTAGTTCTTTCTCTACTTTCGGAATGAACCTTTTCACCCTCGACCGCTGCCTCGACTGGGCTACTCTTTCCTTCTCCTGCAGTTCCTGGTCCTGGCGATCGGCATGCGCCTTCGCAAGTGCTATTTCGTCCTTCACTTCCATTCCCAGCTTTTGAATATCATCTAGGTCTGGTTTGAACTCTTGGTCGAAGTCCTGATATAAAGCATTCAATAGCTGTTTCTGCCCTGCGGTAAGTAAGCGATTGCTCTTCGACGGGATCGGCACGGTATGACGAACAGGGCCTTTTAATAGCTTCCAGAACATGCTTGCAGCAGCGGATGATGGAGCCATGGAAATCGCAAAGAGCCTTCTGGAGTCGGGTGGAGGCTGGGTAGAGGGCTTGGTACTCGGCAAAGCGCGGACATTGTTGCTAAAGGCCATAAAAAGGCCCGAAAGCGCTTCGAAATACGACGTATAGTTCACCGCGATCTACACTGTTAGTCCATGGCCCTATGCGTAATGACCCCATTACCTACAAGCATAGTAAGCTTAATGCTTCCCCACACCATGGCAGCAATTTCCGGATGGGACGACACGAAGGTGTCGACCACGGTCGAGAAAGTCTGGACGGACTGAAGAACGGAATAGAGCCGATTGGCGATACCGCGGCCCTTCTTCAACTGATTGTCGCAGTCCAGCTGAGCGGTGAATATCATAACCGTTTCTGCATCTCGGATGTTGCCGATGTCGTGAAGTTTCCGGCGCTGGTCGTCTGTGAGTATACTCTGGAAGTCCGCAACGGCGTCTTCCAGCGACTTTCGAGGCCCGGCCGATGGCCCCACCGAGGATGGTGTTACCACGAGTGCCATTTATCTTGAAACATACAGCCGGAAGATCGTTACAGACGTTAGATGGCTCTGCAAGGATGTTCAGGCACCGCTTACAAGGGCTACATAACGGCGCTAGTTCTAGAAAGCGGGGTTGAGCCCCCAAAGTCCAAAGGAATGTAGACCCCTCACATTTCACCGCCTTCCTCAAGAGACTTAGCAGCCACAAGGGGTTGAGCCACCTCCCCGAAGAGCACAGCCACTTCGATGATAGCCGTTTCCAAGGATTCATGGCACGTGATTGTGTCGCGAAAGTAGCCACTGGAACCAAGGCTCCCTTGGGTGACACAACCCGATGCGACACTACCTGATTAAGCGTCACCTTGAAGTAGATGTGCTCCGTGTCTAGCCGCTCAATGGGGTACCTCTACACTAGCTATATTACCTCTGGCAGCAGCATATGCTTGTCCTTCGCGATGGAAAATTCGCTTTCGTGTGAGATGAGCGTGACGGCGGACGAGAACAGGAACCCAAACGCACGCCAGTTCCTCACAAACCATCGAAATCACCGAATTTACGGCCGACAGCTTCCCCACCTACCAGATGCAATAGACCGTCTATTAAGACAAGCAGAAGCAAGAAGGGCAGCAAGTGCAGTGGATGCAGTAGGTGCTGTAAATGCAGTGAGTTCTCAGATGTCTTTCTCATTCAACAATTGTTCTTTCGTAGTGCATTTTTGGATTAGCTTCCATACTTGTTTTTGTTCTCACAGCAAGAAGAAGCTGATTTCCTGACCAAACGCGGCACATGGATATGAAGTAGCCATCTGATCAGACCAACTAGGGGGCAGTTTCCTTGTGCCGACTGCAAATATGAAGTGTGACTTCTAAGGTCTAGACTAGTCACCCCGTTACTCTTCCTCGTCCTCTTACTCGTCCTCACGTCTCTGAGCGGCAATAATCTCCGCAATGGCGGCAAGTCCAGTCTCCCCATTATACTCATCTTCATCACCGGTTCCGGGGCGAGGTGACATGTTCTCTGGGAACAATGTAGCATTGCCGATTTTCTCGGCAAGGGCGAGAAGAAGTGCGCGGTTAAGATATTGGTTTTGCGTGGCCCAGAAACCCTTTCCAAGCTGCGGTGTCAGTTTTTTGGCGTGGTCTGTCAGGTATTCCTGTCGCCATGCCATCTTCAGTTGGGCAATGACGAAGAGAAAGTACAAATACCTTTCTCCTGGACGGTTATCGTTTTTGAAAGATAGTCTCCGGCCGTTTAAATCGCCAACAGTCATATCTTGTGATGCTCCCTGGATCATATTCACTGCTATAAATACGTCCAGGGATGGTGCATTCTCGTCCATGACTCGCCATCGGTAGTTCCTGGGCTCGTTTTGCCCCCATATCGCGACTTCCTCTGGTTAAGGATCATCGGGCAGGTCGGGGACCATCGCGATCGCGCCGTCATCGAGGGCCGTCTCTACCTCGGTTTGAAGGAGTAAACCGTTTCGTGGCTGGAGTTGATAGTAATAAGTTAGTCCGTGAAATATACAAAGCGCGGGTAATGCTTACCGTCATTAATTCCTCTTTGACATCCTCGCCAAACAGTGCAACCAAAACATCCGGACCGAACTTATAAGGAAATAAATGGGCAACAGTAATTTGATGCTTGAGAACCTCGGTACCAGCCGTAGTATCATGTACAGCTATGATCACCTTTGGTTTGTTATGTGGGTCGCACAGTTGCCGCACCATAGAACTGGAAGAGATCGTCCTTGAACTTTGCTTGCTCTGATATTTTGCGAGGCCCCATTGGTAGGTGTGGTTGGAAGAAAAGTAGGCGTTAGGGTAAACTCGTGAGGCTTGTTTTGTTTACTTGGGCACCTGCTAGCTTCCCAAGAAGTGGGATGTTGTTTGGGAGGCCTCAAGTTGTGTTGCGCAATAAAGCCGAGGTGGATGACTGGATGGAACGGTGGTGGTTGTTTGAGGTAAAGAAACTTTCCCACCAAGCAACTTGAACCCTCTCTCAGCTGCCTGGAGCATGTGCCGCTGCCTGGTGCTAAGGATCTGACCGGGTCAGACCAGGGCAGGTAGAATCCACTCTTGATGATTTTCAAGACGTGGGTTCGGCATTTTTAATAATGCAATCAAAGTCAATCTCTGGGTCTCAGAATGAGAAATATCATTTCCCAACACTTTGAAGCAAAGGAGGAGAACAGATTCCTCGTGCTTGCTATATCTGCATTTAAATTTAATCCCCTTTTTTCCCTTCAAAATCGCCGCATTCAAACATGAACCTTAACAGACAGACATACAACATCCAACCGTCTTCTATTGCATCTACCTTTCCATGAAAATGCAACCTTAAATTTACCTACACCTAGGCACTCCGTCGCTTTCCGTTGATAACACTGCAACATTGAAGGCTTGAATGGGACCTCACATGCTTTATTGAAAATGCCGGCCTAAGCCGTTCTTAAGAGACAGCTTTGTCGGGGTTGCTTCCATGGTATTACCCCTGGCACAGTTCGGAAATCCTCTCACAATTCCAGATCTCCACCAGATGAGGATCTTGCTAAGGCACTTCTCCCATGGTGATAAATCTTGGGCTCGGCAACGCTCTTTATATGCTTGACACAGCCATTTTCTCAGTTTAACAAGCCCGTTGCTCGCAGAGCACTTAGCTGCTCTTGTTTAACTTGAGAAGAACTGGCTCTGCTCCTGGTCGCTCTCATCGGAAGGAAACAAGTGGGCAGATTTCTACCATGTGTCAGAACTTCGGAACCCGCAAAACGTTCAACTTGAGAAGAACAAAATCCTTCTATTTCCTGGGTTTGAGACACCGTTGTCACTTCTTAACGTACGACCGTGGCCTACAGATTCCCATGACTCCATGTCTGTGGATTCGACATTGACGCCTCGCTAGGAGCGGTAAAACAAAAGATTAATAATCATACAAGTTCTAAATTCCAATAAAAAGACTCTCCAAATACATGGTACTGTTATGCAACTCTAGAATTCGGTCGATATCGATATATCTTCTAACAGTGGAGCTGGCACTTTGTTGAACGAAGACGACGCTCTGTGATCCCATTAATCACCCTCCTTGACATGGAGCTGATTTCCCGCAGTAATGACGCCAAGCTAACCAAGTAGTCGGCGGCTTTCTTGCCGGTTCGTAACAACTTTCGAGGAAGCTCGGTAGTGTCCAACAGAATCTCGTCGTTTCCAGAATCCACGGGAGGGGACTTGTGCGTGGAGGGATGATTGGGAGTAGCCGAGGACTAATTTGATAAAAAGAATCACCGGCGCTAATCTTGTCGATGCTCGCTTGTATGTGGTACTGTGGATCTTTGTCAGTATACAAGAATGGATCGTAGTACCAAAGCCGGGGCACCTTGACTCACCTGGTTGTAAACAGTGATCCCGCTCAAATTTTGCGATCACAGGCTGTGCATGTCCAGAGAGGACTGGAGATAAATGCCAAAATGAGTGCCCTAAGTTTGCATTTAGCAGCAAAAGAGTGGGCAAGCTGAGCCTTGAGACTGTGATGGGATTACTTGTGCTAGGAGAGCAATATGATAAGCTCTTTCTTGTCTGCTGATCATGGCCGCTTTTCCGCCCACACTTTCGGAACCCGGTCAAGAAAGCCTCTGCTCATGAGGTCAGGCGCGAGCTCGATGATGATACTTGGGCAATAGATAGGCATTTTATCCAAGGGTGACTCGGAAGAGGTTGGTGAATAGTTAGAAAGTTTTGGAAACTCGGGAGAAACTCTTCTTATTGGGCATGGACACTCGCTATTTTCTGTGAACGGTGAAGCAAATCTGGCCATAGCATGGAGTTAGTGGATTGATGAACACATGAAAGAAACATGCAAACAACTTACCCCTTGAACTTGACATTCACAGTATAATCATTCTGTGAGTCTTTTTGGTGTTATTACCGTCATGAAAAGTTTAATGACCCTCCAGTTCTTCTGAGCAACCATAGCAGGCCTGCCGGACACGGCAAAATGACTGCAATCCGACTTGGTCGTTTTCGCGTTTTCCGACCCCGTCCCACGACGTTGCTCGCGGGCAATTTAAAGCAAAGGCCGAACCAGAAACATCCCATGATTAAGCGGCATCCGGGGCCATACCGATATGCATGGGTGCTGAATAACCATTGTAAGCGACCGGTTGCTCTTGGGCAGTGAAGTACCCGTGATGCGGTTGTATCTGCGACATGTTGCTGGCTGCGGTAATAGTCGGACCGGTACTAGACAGAGCAAGCGCCCGAATTGGTCATCACCGCGTTCAGACGGTCGGACTAACATCCCCAACGATGGTCACCTCGTCACGGGCCTGGGCGTTGACGAGGGACGGTAGATCGCCACCAAAGGGTCGACTGTGAGTAGCCGGATTGGTCCTTGCCCTAGTCTCGCACCTCGCCTCGCCAAGAGGAAGGGCGGACGTGATCAGGCACGATGGTTTGCACCAGTCAATCTAAGGCGGACTACTGAGAGGAGAAACATAGCCATTAGTACACATTCCAAGAGGAAGAACCGTCCGGTTATGCCCGAAAACGCTCTGACCTATAAAACAAGACGAAGAACAATTGCGAAAGATTGAGTATAAGTAAAACTTACATCGCTAAATGATCGCGCAGATCATTTGGCAGAAGGATTCTGCCTCCTCGCTCCCCGGAGCGCCCCGCCCAGGTTGTGTCTGGTTGATGTCAGTGTCTGTTTTCGATAGCTGTACTTAGGGCGAGCTGGATGGGAGCTGGAGGTACACGTGGTTGTGAAAACCAAAAGGGAAGAGACCTACCACATCTTATAGAATCTAGACCTGCTGCGGCAATGCTGGGGCCAGTGACGAGGCCTTCCACTTGCAGGCAAGCCTTCGGCTTCCGTTCTTTCTGGAAACAACTCGCCGAGTTGTTGTTTTGCGGGACAGCAGAGTCCCAATTGACCAATCTGGAGGACCCTATGAGATCCCGAAATCGAAATCGTAATCGAGATGGCTTTGTGCCAGCCAAGCTGACACATTGGCGGCTGAGCCGCTAGGGCGACGACCTGTTTTCGCAGTTGTAAAGCCGTGCGTTTGGTGGTGGGCGAATTTGATCCAAATTTGGATTTTGCGGGGTGTGAAAAGCATATGGATGTGGATGATATAAAAGATGGAAAATTTGGAATCAAGGAAGACGTGGGGTAAAGAGGTACCTGGCCCGTTGACCCGCCAGCAGGACACACGAAGTTTTGGAGCTTGGGCAGCAGTCTAGGTAGGTGCAACCCAATGGCAGCAAACCTTTGGGGCGGGTGACAGGAAGCGGCTGCACAATGACCGTGCTCAGAATTCACGACGCTATACTATTGTATTCTGAAGGATTGTTCCGTTCATAAAATACTATACAATACGTTCACCCATTTTGCTTCAATTACGGAACTGCTGATACCTTGAAGAAAAGCCTTTCTCTATTCATTACACAACTGTATTGAGTTTATTACACTGTAAAAACTGCACTCTGACAAAGGCAAGAAGGGTTGAATATACACAAGATGACTCATGAATCCTTGGCCTCCAATAGACTTCTTGAAGTGTCTTCACTAGTATATTGTCCCTCCTGTGCAAGAGCCTGGTATTGAACATTGCGTCCGTCAAAATCGAACTAACAGTCGAGGAAGGCTATATTAATGAGCGTTTTCCTATCCCCAATGAGGCAGGCTGAGAGATCGGACAACCTCGTCCCATGTCTTCCAACTCCGGTGCTATCTTGGTCTACTTGTCGACACTGCGTATATTGTCCTTTGGCAAGCTTGTAGTATCGGATGCTGAGGTATTCCCGGACTTTATTGTTACCACCTGCTGAGATGATAGTCATCTGATACGAAGGGGAGACTAGGACGTCGAGGTCGAGGTCGCGAACCCCTCATCTCGTACTGTATGCCACCAAGAGTGCCAGGAACGTGTGTTCCATGCCCTTTGTCGTCACCGATTGGGCTCCCGCTCGACACGCGATCCTGTCAGGGAAACTTGGTTAGCAAGCATTCGATATCATAGTGATATATCGCGGGATAACGTCAAGCGTGGCAACCCAATCTCACAAGAAGGGCCTTTGTGAGTTGTAGTACGTATCTAAACGAGACCGTAACACTCTGAACTCTCTTATAAGAGCCATTCCGGCAGCCATAACTGCCGAAACGGAACTTGATTCGGCTCCAGGCCAGTCAGCCAAGTCATCTCGGTGACTCTCGTATATCTTAGCAAAACTTACTCCAGAGTAGATGGATATATAGCTCAGAGCTCTCCCGTAGCAAAAAATATCGTTGGAAGAGAAGTTTACGTGTAATGATGGTGGTTATGGGTGACAGGATGGAGAGAGTTTGCGTTGTCGATGAATCGACCAGTTGGGGAGAGGAGACAAATGTCGCAGTTCAGCACGCTTGCCAGAACGATGGAAAGTAACGAAATGAAACATGTCACTAGGGAGTTAAAGCACTGAAGGAGCAACCGGCGGACCATCCGTGTGGTCAATGCGCGCCCGAAAACCACCCGCGAATGTGAGGAGAGCAGATTGGGATTCAAGATGAAGGATGGTGCATGTCTTTAATCAGTACAATAAAGCTACCTCGGGACCGATGATTCATCTCAACTCGGTGGGCTGGAACAAAAAGTCCATCCGAGATCTGCAAATTTGGAGGTAAGTCTACAGCTCTGTGAAGGTTTGTGATCCTTGGGGGGCAGACTCAGCAGCCGCACTGGCAGGCGCTGCATCGGCGTCTGTCATCTCGACGTCCGACTTCTCATCGAATTCACCGGCAGCTGATGCTTGCCGTGCCTCATTACATCCTTCCATCGTATCCCTTATCCCAGCATAATTCCATTCCCCATGTGCCTATCACTTTGACTGACCGTCTCGACATGACCAAGCGCCAAAAAAAGGCCGAATATTCATTGCTAGCAGCATGCAGAGTCAGAGTCAATGCATCCCCAGTGCTCGAAAAAAGGGTATTTTCCTACTTGGAAATGACAATGCCAGATCTGATTGAAACTGCGACTTGCCTGAGTTCTTGATGATTTGCTTGTCGACCAGTGTGACTCAGCCTTGGGAGAGATGCGCAACTATGTGATTACGGCTCTGCTCCATCTCCGCCTTCGCCCGGATAGTCGCTGGGTCGTTAGGGCCTTTGAGGAAGTCCGTCACAGTTGTGGACGTTGAGGGTTTGTAAAGCTCCATGGTCTCCTTCCACTTATCGACAATCTCTCCTTTGCTTTGTCGGCCCGTAAAGATTCAGCGTCGACGGCAATCAGATACCCGCGTTGACGGGTCTGCGGCAAGTAGAAATCCTTGCTGTCGAGACGCAGGAAATCGGCAGAATAGCCAATTAATGGGAATATTTGCTTCCGGTACATGTCCCACGGCGCACAGGCAGTCTCAACACGTGCCGCAGCATCAAGGCGCTGGGTGAGCATAAACAGGGGCATTGAGGTAACTGCCTGCTTTTTGGAAGTATTAGTGGTGATCCAAACGCTGCTGACATTGTCGTGGGCTTCAAAATGGCCAGTCAAGGACGACTGGATTTAGAGATGACTGTTTCAAACATTACCTGTCGATCCAAGAAAGGAACTTGAGTTCTTTTTTCCTTTGGCATCGAAAAGGTGGCATGAGGGCGCTGGGAGAAAGAAGAATGAATTCCTTACTTACATTTACTGCTGCTCACCGATGGGATAGCCGCGCGGCGAGGAAATCGCGATCGTCTGCCAGAAATAGAATGATCAGAAGAGAACGAAAAGGGTCTTGGTTGGGTGCCAAAAATGCTGCAAAGGCTTACACCGAGATCTGATCAGACCAACGACGCGGCCGTAAAACTGTTGCTCAAGGGCCGATAAGGCAATAGCGCCTGCTCGACAAAGTCGTTCATCCAGTCGTACGCAGGCCAATAAATAAGTATGTTGTTAAAGAGGAGTTGCAACCTGGGACGGTCGAGGCAGGTGTGTTGAATAAAGAGACTTACCTCGGTCGAAATTAAGGTCCCAACCAACCCGCCAAATACCCCCACAGCGGTCCATCCAAGTGGTATTGTCTTCGTTCCACACCGTGCGGTAGTCCCAAAGGTAGTAACGGGCGCTGGCGACCCAGGCTACCCGGTTCATTGGGCGGCGGTCGCAGCTGAGAGGAACTCAAAGTTAGCATACAGTGCACAAGAGCTATTTTTTTTTTTTTTTTTTTTTCTTTCATACCTTGAATCATCTTGTCCTCTTTCAGTCAAAGAAGAGTCTGTCAAAAGGTCTTGTTGTGCTATCAATACTTCTCGACTGGTCCAGTTGCTGAATGACACTGGAGAACTAAGATGGAATAGAAAGAGAATCCTTCACTTTCTCCGATTACTATTTCAATAAAAAAGAGACCGCCCAACGTTCTACAAGAACAGGAATTTTTGCGGATACGGAACCACTTTCTCGTTTATTGTGTCGGCGATACTTGGGTTGTGTGGTCGCGTTGAAGATGGAGGCTCGACAAGTTGGCAGAATGAGAAGAGAACACCAGGTCCCCCGACTAAGCCGATATTCACCTTTCTCGCGTGAGAGTTTCACAGCGTTTCAGTCGCGGGGATACCTAGTCGTGGTCCAGACAGAAGTTACTCGCCATCAAGTTCAGAGCGCGTTGTCTACAAGCGGTCATGCAAGCAGGCAGGCAAGCATCCGACGACCGTCAAATTACACAAACTGCTTCACTGGCGAAGCAATATCTGGATATACAATATAAATGATTCATTCATACAACAACTCCAGCTCCCCGTCATTCCTTGTACTGTAATGAGCTACACTGTTGTGTTCCAGCCCCTTACATATTCTCCTGTACCCTAGCAAATGCCAGTGTTGTTGTTCAGGGCCGAAAGAACTCGCATAACAACAATAACGACGAGTCCGTGAAGAAGCGTCAGGGACGCAGCCAGCTTGCTCGCTCTCGAGACCTCACTCCCTTCTCTTCCATTCGAATGGTTTGATCGTCTGAAGCAATAGCCACAGGTAATCGAAACTTAATAATGATTCTATTTGGAGCACATGACAAATATTAGACGCTTGACAGTGGTAAAATGACCAAGGGTGGGGTGACTTACAGCGAGGGCTCCCTGTACGATGATGGGTATTGGTTGAACTACCCTTTGGATAATGGACTGTCCTGACTGCCGACTCATCCGGTTGATTTAGACGCCGGTTGGCTGGCAGGGAGGTTAGCCTTCGCAGCAGTAAGTACCAGCTGTTTGAATGATCAAGTCAGCATCTGAATGTATCTCAAGCTGGGCAAGAGAGCGGAACTTACCCTTGATGTCCCGATGGACCTTCTTATCCCCGTGGGGATAATTAAGCCCTATCAGGAGGTTTTGGGCTTGAAATAGGTGACCCTGACCTCCATTTGCCGACTCGAACAGAAAAGGGCGCTGCGGATCCATGGGCACCATACCTGCTAGAGCGTGTTGACGGCAGGGAAAATGGATGCTGAAATATTGCCGTTGTTATGTGACGCTGATGGTAATAAATACAAAGTAAAAATATGTTTAAATCTTTTCTTGTCTTGCGAGTAGGCACGATCGATAGGTCGAAGATGGTGGACGACGGGAGCAGTGTGGATTAAAAGATGGAAAAAATGGGAGTAAATAATACTGTAGTTTATAGAGGCAAAGGTAATGGCCTAGCGCACGGGCTCATCTCCTCAAGCACCGTTGTGGCGCGCTTGATAGCAAGAGTTTGTTGAGCTCTGAAGAGATTGGGCGCGGAACTGATGCAGAGAAGAACGTTTAAGCTGAGCGCCCGAAGAGGTAGATTAACCCTGCGACATTCCAACGGCACCACGGAGCCAGCAGTCACCAATCTGCCAGCCTCGGGCAATATTTCCGCCACAGAGAATTCACCTGCTTCAAAGCAACATTGCTGCTTGTCGACGAGAAAGGGTGTTCTTGTGGGGGCATCTGAACGCCAATTTGGAAGTTTCCTTTGGCCTGTCAGAGCTTCCGGTCTTTCAGAGACTAGGAAGGAAGTGGGGGTTCCTGTTCAAAATCTTTATCATCCTATGCAGGTCGGCGTCGAAGTCACCGATAGGTGGGGGTGTTTGGAGATATGGGTTTGGAAATTGAAGGAGACTGAGTGATGTCCATGGCTTCAAGGCAGCCGGGTAAGAAAGTGCACCTGGCAGACGACCAGGTAAGAGTACCTGCCTGGTGCAGGGGATCACTGAACTTTTGCACCCAGCATTTCCAGGTTGTTAACAGACCAACCTATCTTGAACACTGGACGTCTTCAGATTCCCAAAAAAATTTGACCTATTTTCGATCCAGCGAAGCTACAAAATTTCCTCTAAGCCAGAACGATCCTCGACTACACAAAACCGTACCATACATCAACACCAACATCACCAACATCACCACCATCACAATGAAGTAAGTTTGTGTTTTCTTTTTATTTCTCGTGCAAGAAAAATAAATAAACCATTTCCTGTATCTTTGCCTGACTCTTGAATCTTTCTATCAATCATGTAAATTTGTATCTTTTGGTCAATTGTCTTTCATTGTCTTGTGCTCAACCAAGTCCTAACATGTCACTCTATCACTTCTAGTCACCACCGCAACCACCACCATCGGCGACCAGGCGTTCGGCCTCGCCAGCCCAACCGGCCCAGCCGCGCCCGTCCGTCTCGCAGGGAGCGGCGCCCCGAGGCGCTGGTCCGGCTCCTGGCCGCCAACCACCCGGACAGACCCGGTGTCCATGCACTGCCGGGTTGGCTAGCTGGGAGGCTAGCCTTCAACAGCAGTAAGGGGTTGCTACAATTCCGTTGGACATGTTGTGTACTAACTTTTGACTATGGTTATCGAAGAATACCTGGACGAGCGGGCGTCGATCACGGAGGTGGTCAACTACATCGTAACGGGGGTTACCGAAGAGCCCTGGCGTGTCCCTCTGACCGCCATCTTTGAGGTGGCAGCCAGGCGCTTTTTGGAATGCCCCAGAGAGTCCGTCGAGCGCCAGTTTTATTTGGAGATGGTTCAAGTTGCGTGCGAGAAGGGTGAGTATTTCCCCTGTTGCCTTCACGAAATATGCTGACCCTCGCTTTCTTCAAGCGATTGTGAATATTATCCGGGAATTTGATGGCATGCGGATGCCTAAAGCATCGCTGTGAGCAGCACCAGAACCAGATTTCGCTCCGGGGGCCAGCTGTGGCAGGAGCATCGTGCCCAAAGCGCCCAAGAACTTCGAAGGTGGCGTCATCATCATCACTCACACCACCGAGTTCACCAAGGATCTCACTGAGTCGAGGGAAGCAGAAGGAGGAACAGACCTTTTCTTCAAGTCGTTACAATCGCCTGGCTTGGGGCGCTGCCAACCCGATTAATATAAGAAGCAACGGAGGGTGAAGATGGGACATGCTGAATGATCTGAATGTCCAAGCCGATGTTGATCACATGAACTAGCGCAACCGCATCCACTACACCAAGATTCGCCGCTAGTACATAACTGATGAGGATGAGAGGGGAGGCTGCAGCAAGCAGTTATTTTATATGATGGGGAATTGGCTCGAGGCAAGGAGGCGGTACAGATCAGCTCTACAAGGCGAAAGCGGAGAACAACAAACCGGTCGATAGTGGAAGCAGTACCCAAAGCTTTGAAACCAGAAGGCTTCAGGATAAAGAAGGACTTTTTCATGATCACAAATCGTCTTATCTTGTCATGGGCTCTCTAGGCGTTGTTCGATAAGGAACGCACTGCAAACCAACAGTTACACAACCTCCGCCAGAAGGGATCAGCATCTGGCTACCGCCAAGTTTGAGCAGATCAGCTCACGACTGAACTGGGAGGATGAATCTAAGATGGTCGCATTCTGCCACGGGCTGAGAGACGAGATCAAGGACGAACTAGAAAGCAAGACCGACATAAAGAGTTCATCAGCTCTATCGCAACTTGAATGGCAGTCCGCATCGACAGTCGAACTGTTCGACAGACGTCTGGAGAGGCAAACTAACCTAATTCGACCTTATCGAGCTAACGTGGGTAACTAGTTCCTCCACGTCTAAAAAACACCTCTTGGGGAACTTTTCATGGACTATGGAACTCGACGCGACACTGCACCAATCCACGAAGAAAGGGATTAAGTACTTCAATTGTGTAAAGCTAGGGCACTATTGTAGAGCGTGCACTAAACTATGACAACAGCAGAAGAAGACTCTGGCTACAAGATGGAGTCCTCGGATTGACTGGAAGACTGGCCATCTCCAGTGGGATAAAGCTCGTGAGGAAAAGCCCAGAGGCGGTCTCTCAGAGAGTCCCCAGCTACACGGAACAGTCGCACGCGAGAGAAGAACCCAGAGTGGTCTCTGTGATAAGGGGTTTGTGTAGAGCTTGAAATAATAGTTCCATTCAGTATAACAATCTGCCATGGCCTCAAAGGTTCTTGGTTCATTCAATCTGGTTGGAATGCATAGGCCAATTTGTACCTGCGGGTAGTCTGATGTCCTCCCACACTGTCTGGGCTTCCTCCGGCTCAGGCGATTACTTAAAACACAAGCGTTCTTTCTCAAGGTCATGCTGTAACGTTCCTGCAGGCTCATCGTTTCCTGCCTGGCCAACCACCTTTGGCTTTCTCCGAGATCCCCGACGTGCATAGTGTGGCCGCTAGGGATGCCTCACTATGTTGATAGGTTCTGGAGGCTTCTTGGCATGCCTGTAGTCCAGTGTGGTGTCTTGTCACACGGTGTCGAATGTACATGTAGGTGGCTGCTGCACGTGTGACAGTCTCCCAGAACATGGAAATCATCCAGCATTCACAGTCACTACCACGATCAATGCAGATCTACCCCATTCTTGATAGTTCGCTTTTGGAAACTAGCATCACCACGGGCACAGCTCGATTGAACTACAGGCTCGAAGAGGAAGATGAACACGAGGTCGAGAGTACCTTGTGGAGTGGCAAGGCTGTGGCAGCGACGAAAATACGTGGGAATTACTCAGCAACGCGCAGGCCATGTTGAAACAGTACCACCGATTAGCAAAGACACCCACGCGCGAGTCCTGCCACCTCATTGGACGGTTACATGGCGACCCCTCACCAGCGGAATTTTCGGGGACCAATCATAGGCATTTGGCCCTCAACTGCTGCCTCACATTCCGTCGCGCCCAGTTCATATAGACACCTCACCAAAAAACAGCTCTCACGGCAAGAAACGTTGCATATTTGACCCGTTATCTCAGCCAGCCCGACTACGATTTCTTTTCCTTCTCTCGACATGGACGAGACGCAAACCAGCGCGCAAGCTCAAAAGGAGCAAATTGCCCCAACAGCTACGACACGGAAACGACAGATTGACCATCATCACGAACCCCTGCCAAAACGAGCGCAATTAACACGAATGAACCTCGCCACGTTCAACAAGATGGGCAGGAAGAAGAGCTCAGACCCCTCGGATGAATCAGGATCGACCAAGACCACATCAACAACTTCGTCTGGATTTGCTATCAAGGCCCGAAATAATGGAATTCTCGAACCGGCATACTCTAAGCCACCTGCGAATCTCGAAGATATCCCCATACGACAAGCCAAATCCCGTGCCACCACCTCCCCACCAGAATCAGCGTACAACGACTATGTTGACAGAGTCGAGGGAGCCGGTAACGAAGCAACCGTGGTGGTCCAGACGAGCGAGCTGTTGAAGAAGTATCCTAAGGGCTACCGCCAAGCCTACAACCGAGCATTCACCAATCTTCCGGGCGACGTCGGATTCAATAATGGTCTGTATGCCCCACAGCCTGACTTTGTAGAAGGACTAGAGGCAGAAGAATACCGGCCGTTCCCCCTGGACGACTACGTCCCCGGTGCTGCTCTCTACAAGGATGACCCCCGTTCCATAACACTACCGCAGATAGCAGGAGAATGGAAGGGCCCCGCTGGAGACATGAGAGAAGCGAGAATGCAGAGCGCATACGACGGAGCCGCAATGGTCCACGCCAGAACTCAAGCAGTCGCCTACATGGGCAAGTCCGATCCCCCTGGCCACGCCTCAATCACAACATTCACCACAGATGGCACGAATCTCTACCAATATGCTCATTATGCCGCGCCATCAGACAAAGATTCAAATGCACTCGAATACCACCAGTTCCCTATCTCCTCAATGAACCTCACAGGCTCTTATCGAGGTCACAAGGACGGACGAAGAAGTCTCAGGAACGCCCAAGACTATGCGAAGACCCAGTCAGAAGAACTAAGAGACCAGCTGAGAGAATATTGGGAACAGCAACGCGACAACCTTCAGGCCATTGCTGCATCGCTGCCTCCACTGAACTACGAACCCCCAATCCCAACGGATGCCTGCGACACGACGGCTCTAGGCGAAGCATACGAAGACGACGATTACGAAAGAGTCGAACAGCCTTGTCAGCCAACACCCGCAGCTTCTACTGGGCCCCGCAAGTCAGGATCCCACTCGCGCTCTCCCTCTAAACCACACTCGCAAGCATCAAAGTCGCACCCCCCAGAATCGAGCCACAGCCGCAACAGCGAAGGCAAACGAAAGGCCCCGTCCTCACGATCATCCCACGGATCCTCCGGACATGTCAGCAAGCACAGGAGCTACTGGAAGAAGGACTCTGCGACAGGACGATATTACCATGAACATTCCAATGGCACCAAATCATGGCTGGACGACGAAGATGAAGAAGATGGATACTGAGAATGCGGTCGCTGGGAACATCGACCATGAAGGAGGGGAAACCTGTTACAACCTGCCAAGCCGGGGCACTCTTGTAAAGTACGTGACCACGGTTGGTTACGAAGTCATGACAAGCCACGAGGTCGGGAGTGCCCCGGGACAACTGACCATGGGACAACAGCTCTGCTGTGGTACACGGCACTAACGGTGTCTGGGTGGGCACCGTTTTTACCCCAAATGCCGGTGCATCCCCGGCGTCCATGTTCGCGCCACGACTCGTCAACACGGCGGAACCACGCATAAACCTGGCACGTATTGTGCTCCGCCGTCGACACGTGCCTTCGATCGGCCGTCTTAAAACGATGCTCATGTTTACCGACGGCTCATGCCTTGCTAACGGTATGCCGGACCCCCGAGCTGGGTGGGCATTTATATTCAGGCCAGGGTCCGAGGGTGTGGTGAGCGGGGTGCTCGAACGGGAAGGCCCGGACGGCGAGTTGCGTGTAGCAACGAGCAACCGCGCCGAGCTGCGTGCCGTCATCACAGCACTCGAGTTCCGTTCGTGGTGGGGTGAAGCTTGGGGGCGTATCATGATCGCCACAGACTCGGAGTATGTCGTGAACGGCGCAACGGCGTGGCTGCGTGCCTGGGCAGCGCGTGGCTGGCGCACGTCGGGGGGTTCGCCGGTGCAGAACCGAGACTTGTGGGAGCGTCTAAGTGAGCGGATGCGAATGTGTGCGGAGGGTAGCTGCGAGGTCATCTTCTGGCGGATCCCGAGAGGTTGGAATACTGAAGCGGATCAGGCCGCTAAGGCTGCTGCTGGCGATAGCCAAAGCGAGGTAGAATTCAGCTCCCGGAAAGGCATATTAGTCTAATAGTAAATACCTGGAGTTTAGGGAGAGAAGACGCCTGAGGGCCTAAGGGCCCCAGCTGGGACTTGTTGGGTAGAAATATAGAGATATACACTGCGACATATATAGATATTTGTTTTCATCTTTGGCTGTCTCTGTGGGTTCTGGCATTGTGGTTTAACACCAGAGTCATGAAAGCAATGTTGGGCGAGCGTAATTAATATCTGATTTCCCCGGCGTCTCCAGTTAAACCCTATCCAATTGCTAACGACAGTTCTCGATGGATCGAGAGGTGTTGAGAATAGGAATGGGTGTTGTGACTATGGTGCAAATTCAGTTTGAATCGGATGAGGACTCAAACCTTGACGACCTCTGATCATGGCATTAATACCCCTTGAGTAAGCGGTGATGAAATGGCAGGATGCGACCTGACATCACCCCATGCACCGCGTAAAAGGGCGTTTCTGTACCCGGTAGCTCGATTCAATGGCTCTCGCCTCCGGGCAGTGTGTCTCGGGCTGTGACATCATGTATCACACAACTCGCAACTCACACCGTCACAAACTCTCTATATTCATTCCAGTGCAAATTCTATGAGACTGATATTGTCAATGGGAAGGGACATTTTAGGATTCCACAGAGATCTTGATGTTGAGATGTTACAAAATCTCTGAGGTGAATGAGATAGGGATAAAACTCAAATAACATAATCAAGACAGTCGCCGAATGGTGCGGTTATGAAAATCAATTCCGGTTTGACATTTTGCATTGGGCACGTGAATATTTGGATGTCTTTTGTCTGACATACCGAGGCCGTCCTCGACCTCGGTGGGGCGTCTTTCTCACTCTCATGGACCATGAAGGCTTGGAAGGCACGCAGCTCACAACGTCACAAAGCGCTTATCATCCTGCACATCTTTCCAATGACAATGTCAATTCGGACTCGCTTAAAGAATAGTAAGGCAATTGCGGATAACACTTGCTTTTTTGGAGCCCACCGAAGAGATGTTTGGTGATCTGCGATATGCACAGGTGAGAGACTGGAGAAGGTGTGGAGCGGTGATGAGGTCGTCACGGTGTGATCGAGAGCTTAAGGTTCAACTGACAGGTCAAGGGTCGAGTAAGAATCGGGGCAATAATGAAAGGTCAAGGTAAGCCCTCTCCGCAATGATCCTTCCGAAATGGTAATGATCCTGAAGGAATAATGGGGCCATACCCCTGCTAAGATCCGCTGCCGAGACCCGGAGGCCCACCAGATTGCCAGCACACATCACTTGAATCGATGAATGTTTGAGGATGGAGTAAAAGAGATCTCGATGATAATTGCCACTTGAAAATCAGTTCTTGAAGAATCAAGTGATTGGCATGTAGCCAAGACAAAAATGCACTCCAGACAAATCGCGTGTGAGATGGTGAGACATCACAAGGCCAGCCGAGACCCCAAAAGTCAGATCGAATTATTGACGTTCCTGCATGTAGCCGAACGCCTCCCCCAGAATGGCACAACACACACATTCCTGATTGGGAAATACTGTCGGTAAGCAAAAACCTGCACGATATGACCCGAATTCTGAGGCTCTAGCTGAACGAGGACAAGCCGAGTGGCGCCCCGCACGCAGCGTTACTCGACGTTGCAACGGCCGCTATCCCCGCGCTTCTGCGCTCCCGCCCGCGGCTCAACGATTGGCCGCCCCTTGTCGCCGCTGACAGCCTCTGATTCGATGGGTGTAAACAACAAATTACTATAGATTTTGACCTAGTCTGTTTTTGACAAAGTAAGATCTTGGTGGCGGATAATCACCCGTTTCTCTCAGGGGTTGTAAACAATCTTTGAGGGGACGGCGCGACGGGAAGCCCGATAAGCTTCATGCACCTTCAGGCTTCACCTCAGAAGAAAGAGTGCATCGGTGCGTATTGAGTGCCTGAGAGAAAGATTTTGCCATGTTAACAAGTCTACAGGAACCTGATCATGTTACTCATAAAAATAGAAGTGAATTATAGATCAAACAGACTGTCTCGCAAATTATCCAAGCCTCATTGGCTGGAGCTGTATTGCCCCAATCACTGTGTAGAACGTAGCATTGCTGACAATGAATGACATTCGACCAAGACACTCCGCGATACAACCCTGCTCACCATGTCTCGACCCACATCACGATACTCCACCGATCAACCTTCACCGAGAACACATCGAGTAAGAGACATTGTAAGACGGAAAGATTCGAGGCCGTTGCAATCAGACTAGAACAGAGTTGACGGTGGCGTAGTTCCAGATCACCAACATCAGTCTCTGAGGATCCCATTGACCAGCATGTGAAAGAAATTCATCTATAAAAGAGAGACTCCCATCGCAACATCCAGCTCCCAAATTTCATCATCATCAGCATCATCATCAGCTTCCTCAAGCCTCTCTTCCAACTTCCAACTCTTTTTGCTCAGATCAACAAGTCTTTTCGACTCAACACCACCAAAAACCGCCAAAATGAAGGTCACCAGCATCCTCGTCGCCGCCGCCACCCTCCTCGGCACCTCTGAGGCTTACAGAATCTCGGTCTACTCCCAGGACAACTACCAGGGCACCCAAAAGTCCTACACCACCGGCGGCTCCCACAGCGTCGGCTTCACCGTCAAGTCCTGGATCTGGTCCTCCTCCACCGGTGATGGCTGCTGCGTCAACTTCTGCAAGGGCTCTACCGTAAGTCTAATTAACACACAATTTTCTTTTCCTTTGCTACAAATAGCTAATATCGATGAATTCATACAGTCCATGGGTCGCTACTGCGGCAGCGCCTCCAAGGCCGTCTCCTCCGCTGGTGTCAACAAGGTCGTCACTGGCTGCGGCAAGGACGTTGTCCTCAACTGCTAGATTGCTTCTGGCAACTGATGATGCCATTGAGGTGTTGGATAAGATGAGAACATAGTTGGAAGGGAGACAAGGGGAATTAGCATATGTACAGTACATGCGACTGCAGTTTGATGGATGGATGGAATCAGAGATACGACAAGGGGGGAATTCTTAGTATGTGGTTAAAAAGATTACTCTGAGGGTACCACCACCTTGTTGTTGGGGATACAATCGATCACTGTGGGAGTTATTGAAAATACAATGTTGTTTTTTTTCTCTTGTTGATTAAATTTGTGTCAGTTGTTTTCTTACGGATGATCCGTATTCTAACCCGATTTCAGCTCAGGTTTCCACTCTTCCCCGACCCGATCAACTCAAGCTTCTCAAGATCATCGCGATGGCCTCATGTTCTGCCGGTGATACCAGCAAACATGCTCTCAATACGAATACAGCGGCATGCGTGGTGAGTAGACCACAAAGTCGCTGCGTGGAGAGAGTCCCTGTAAATCTCAATGAGTCTTTCCTCTGAGCCGCACGCCAACCCACCACCTGCGGGTGAATGGTTTAAAACCGAGAGGGGTAAGGCACATGGAAGCAGTGGGGGAGGTCCCTCCCGGCCAGCGCTAGGGCCATCGCGATGATCAAGATGAAGTCATTCCAACCAGACTATGTGGGGGCGTGGAGATGGAACCTCCTCACCGAATCTCTCGCTCAGAACGCAACGCACTTCCCTCCGCTCTCATCAAGCGTAATCGAACGCAATCGAGCGCGATTCACGACATCTCAACACCGCAGAGGGAGATATGGATGTGGGCCAGGCTTTTACTAAGAAGGCTCCGGGCGGTAGAGCAATTCAGCTAACTCAGGAAGCGAGAGAGGGAGGGAGGGCATAGGTCGCTAAGGTCAGAATGATCAAAAGACTGTTCAGGTAGACTGTATTTTATACACTAGGCATTCCAACTCTACTCATTTGGCTGCAAATTCTGGTCTTTTTGATGCGTATGGAAAACAGAGGTCTCTGGAAAATGTTCAGAAAGTGAGAATTATTTGCCTACCTATCATATAACCATAACCTGGGAGGGGGGTGCCCAAATATCAAAAAGGGGGTGCCCGTCGATCAAGTGCCTTTATTTAACAATTATTCTCTTTCCTCCTTGTATTTTTTATTCAAATTCATTATTTCTTCATTAGAACAAATAACGCGCCGGCCCTTAGTATTATATGGTGATGGAATTAAAGTGCGCATCTGCTCTTCACATCTTCTTGTCAAGTGATTAATGTATGCGGCTGGATCTGAGCATTTTATTGCGATAGGATTAAGGTGCGCGCCTGGATGCTTAGCAAGATGAGTGCTTGGATCTGAATATCTTTTGAAACCATCACCTTAATATATATTCGGATCTGAGTATCTTACGAAGCTAGGCTTTTAATATGTGTTTGGATCCGAGTATCTTGTGAAGCTAGGATTTTAATATGTGTTTGGATCCGAGTATTTTGTGAAGCTAGGATTTTAATATCTGTTTGGATCCGAGTATCTTTTGAAGTAGGATCTCAATATGTGTTTAGATTCGAGTATTTTGTGAAGTTAGGATTTTAATATGTGTTTGGATCGACATAGGACTTTGGGGGTGCCACAGTCCCTGGAATACAGTCCGGCTGAATGAGGCCTCACCACGCGCTGCTAGTAAACTTCATGACATGCACGTAGGTAAAACAATCTAAGAATACCTTCGGACCGGTGAGGACTCTACCGACCCGTCGTGATAGGATGCTCAAAAAAAACCAAATCGAGGTTGTTGAGGATATAAGCCTTGGGTTTCTCCTGCAAACTATTATCCATTCTTCCCATTCACACTTCAAGTTCAAATCAACTACTCCCAACAATCAGATCAACAAATACCGAAAATGCTCGCTCGCTTCCTCCTCTCAATCTCCATGCCTCTCCTGCTCGCGACGGGAGCTGCAGCACAGGCGTTCCAAATCGCCGCCTACAGAGACACCGGCTGTTCCGATCTCATCGAGATCTCCGGGCATGACCCCAACGTCTTTTGCTATGCGCTCAAGGGCACGACCTCTGAGATCCTCCGGTCTGGTACAAGCCCTGGTGTATTTTGTGTTTGTATGTCATTTCATTCGTAGACTCTATTGTCTGTATCCAGTCTGCTTTCTTCGTTGAGACACATCTGAGATGAAGCTGACGATAAGAAAAATAGTCAAGGTATATAAGGGAAATAACTGCCAGTCCGATAGTCCGTTTGCGCTTATTAGTGGAAATGGCATCTGTTATGACACCAGCGAGTACAATTCGTACTCGGCAGATCACTGCGTTGCGTGATCGGGGGGTTGGGTGTCTTTTGTTGTAATATCTCACCGTTCGTTATCAGATGATGGAGATGAATTTTGATTTGTTATTTCTTTTAGGGCCTTAATAGGGGGGCACTATTTGTTTCCTCAGGGGGTAGTACTCGCACTTCTGCAATTTAATTAGTGTTAAGAAAACCTTCGGCAATTGGTCAATGAAAGAAAGACCTTCGGCGATTGGCAAAAAAAATTTGCGCAGAATAAGCTACGAAGCTTTGACCAGCAGCCATAAAAAAAGTGTGGAATAATAAAGGAGGAAGTTCGCTTGTGGGGAGCTGTAGCTAATGATTGTAAATACGGACCATATAATCACATGACACAGGCCATCACATAATCTATAGGGGGCCTAAGCTCCACCACTTACTTCTTCTTCCAGACAGCTCCTCCCACCTTTCTTTTCTTCCACCACACACACACAGCACACACCACACCTCCCACCACATACCACACCCGGGCCTCCCATACTATATATATCGAGCGTAGCGAGGCCGGTGGTTTGGGGGCTTGCCCCCATAAAGCTTCGCTTCAGTCCTCTCCGCGTGCGCAGCAAAGAATGTTCGGGGAGAAGGTATTTTTTTCTGGGATGGCGTTCAGCCATCGATTGGATGTGACTTTGTTGGTGGACTTGAGCGTCTGCCCTTTATATTACAAAACAAGTCTGAGTGTTTAATCATCAACCATCATCGATCGTGATCTCCTCCAAATTCTGAAATTTGTAATCAGATAAAGATAAAGAAAAAGAAAAGGAGAATTCCAACACAAGCAATCGTGATGGCCATTTTCCTGGAGAGAAAGTGGCAATAAAAGGATACCAAACCAAAAGATCGGATGAGATGCAAGCTGGAATTGGGATACCCGGAATGGAACTCATCTCTACCATGATGATTCCCGGAAGACAAGGTGCAACCTGGACCTAGGCTTTCAGAGACCACCCCTGAGTGAAATTTATTATAGAATTACTTCTAGATTCGGAAAGACTTTCCAGTGTCCTTTTACCTAACTTAGTTGCCATAGCTCGCTCTCGACCTCGGAATCGACCGCAGGTCCCCAAGCTAAAGCAATCTGTGACTTCGCCCGCCTTTCGAGACCGGATTCCAACTTATTCGGGTGGTGAAGGACAACAGGACGCTATCTACCATTACGTGCTTCCTTGACGACGGAATATATCCACACCTCTCACAGACACTCACTTCCCACCCAAAACCTTCCACATCCAACTATTCTCAATCACCCTCATCCCACCCTTTAGCACTTCCACATCCTTGGCATCAGCCTTTTGCAACTCATTCTCCCACTTACCCATCGCCATCCCAACCGAATACCGTCCCAACATCTCCGTAGGACTCCACATGCCATTGCTCGCTACATACTTGAAGATAGGCTGAATCATCGTGCCTAGGGTACTCTTCATCGGGGTAAGAGTCTTGGACAGATATGGCTTGATTTCCGGATGATCTAACCAGTCCACAAAGGCGGGACGGATACTCTCTGCGCGAAAATTCGGGTTCGCAGCCCGGATGGCATCGAGCGCTAGCTCGGTCTCGCCCTTTGTCTTTGCGAATATGGCCGTGAACAGGCCGGGCTTGTGCGTTGTGCCCTGGCCTGAGACGTAAATGAAGTTGAGAGGAGAAGAGGATGTTGATGGGGAGGATGTGTATGCGTTGGCGAATGCGAGGGGATATTCTTTTGTTATGGCTACGTAATCCCTGATGCAAAAGTGTTAGCTCGGGAGATGGGATGAAAAAGGGGGGAGAGTACGAGAGAGAGAGAGACGGACTCCTTGTTGACTTCTGTTTGGCTGATACCCAATGCCCAGACGCAGCCATTGGCCCCTTGGAGTTTTTGGAGAACTTCGGGCGGGTAAGTGGAAAAGTCCTTGTGGATGATGACGTTGATTCGGGGGTCTTTTGCGTCTTCGGCTTGTTGGACTGGTCTTCTGCTGAGAATTGAGATTTTGGAGATTTCTGGCGTCTTGATCATTGCGTTGAGAACTCCCGAGCCGACGAGGCCGGTTGCGCCGGTGAGGATGAGATGCATTGTGATGTCCGAGGAAATGTCAATTGGATGTTGTGATGATGATTTGGATTCGAGATGGGGATGTAAGCAAGATCCAGGAGGTCTTCTTGTGTGGATTATGTATGCATGCAAAAATTCCAGGCATCATTGTTGTCGTCGAAAGTTCATCGGCCTTTACCCTTTACCATCGGAGTTAGGGACTTCCGGCCCCACCGACCGCGTATTCGGCGTCGGGTATAGACTAAGCTCTGCATGCGATTGTTTTCCTAAACCGGAAAGGGGGCACACTCGCTTATAAGTCCCCTTATAGTCATCGTCATCAGTGTGAAAATACATAGCCACAACGAAGACGAAGACGAACAAGGCGATGGAATTGGTTGTAAATATTGACGCTGCAAGCTGCACTTGGCTTGCTCACAGACTAAGCCTCTTTTGGCTTATGGGTACACGCAACAGACAGGCGAGTTTATCTGGTGATGAGATACTCGAGGTGGTTTCTCGAGATGAATTCCAGTGCCGGACATGGTGTAGCCTTTTAAAGGACAATCACCATAGTACCGAACTGTCAAGCTTGGGCGGAATCGCACAAAAACTCCGAGAGGTGACTGAGGCTAAGTGGGAAGCGGGCACTGTTTATTATTTCAAATTCTACACTTCCAGGTTCGGGAATTGCTAAAGCTACAGCGCCCGAAGCCAATGTTGAATCTTTTGCACACTTTATTTGGGGTCAAAACAAACACCTTGTCCCCGTGTAAGTCTTTGATATATCCTGTTATGAGTCACCAATATTTGTAGTCAGCAGAGTAAACGGTTCAAGGCAATCTTTTTTTCTATGCGCCATAGCATTGAATCCAACTTGCAAGCACCTAGCCAAATATACCATGTTACAACTCACCTTCGAAAATTCACCAGTATACGTGATGTCAACCAGTGCCAGACCTAACCATCTATTAAATAGTCTCAGGGAGAGACGCAGGTTATTATATAAACATATTCTTGGTTAACTTCAGCGTTATCAGGCATAAACGGAAAATAATATATACATATCGTTCCCCGTCAATTTCACACTTACACAACCCACTCACATGCGTTCTTCACCCATGTGAGGCATTCATGGCTTCTTTTATTCCTGTCTGACCTTTCAACAATTTCATGCTCCTTTCTATGCGTATTTGATCTGTTTCTATATCTACTATATTTTTCCCTAACGTATCCTAATTCTCTCTGAGCGTACAAGTATCTAGCCATTCATGTGTGTTGGGCTTCTTCTTACCTATATGATACCATGTTCACACATGTTCTACTCCCTATCATACCCATTTTACCACTATATATCTCTCTCTTTCATTATTCTTACACCTGTTACACCCGGCAGACATCTAAATCGGCATGCGCAAGAAGGTGGGCTGGGTGCCAAACTTGGAAGGCAGGATCGGGGCCTTTGCACAGACCATACAGGGCAAGAGGTATTATCTTGCACACACTTTTTCAACTTGCCGTACCTTTCAACCCCAAACCAAAGGTCGTCCAGCACTGCCCCCCTAACAAGATGAACTGCTCCAATCTTCGCCTGCCTCTGCAGGACATCACCAGTCAGTCCCTGCCGGAGCCGGCAGCCAGCCCAGCGCCGTCCGACCAGTGGGACGGTGCCTCCTCGTCGGCCTCGACGACCAACGCCGAGGCCGTCGAGGAGGCGATCGAAAGCCTCGACCTTGAGGAAGCCAAGGCCCTCCTCCACCAACACGCCGCCGCCTGCCCTTCCCTCCGGGATGCCATCATCCACCAGGCAATCCGGCGCAGCATCCCCCTCGGCCAGGGCGAGATCAAGACCTTCGATCTCGAATTCAACCTAGCCGACGAGAAGTTCTACTGGGTCCGCCTCTGTGACGGCCCATACGTTAGCCCCCTCGCCAAAGCCCGCATGGCCTACAGCGCGGCACAGAACTCGGCCATGAAAATCAAGCATATCTTGGAGACAGAGGACAACCGGCCAGAAACCAAGATGAACGCCGTCCTCACCCTCGCCGACATTTGTGTAGGCTTGGCCCGTCTTGTCGGCATAATCCCAAGGCTGAAAGACCTCATCGAGCACTGCACCAGGAAGGACGACCACCTAAGCCTTGATTCCATCGTCGCCTTTGCTTTCAACCTTCTTTCCGAGAACCACCGAGCCGCCATTATGTTCCGGAAGCTGCGAGACTCCAACACCTTACGCATGCACCTCGAAGAAACAAACTGGGATCATGTCGGGCTCAAAAATATGGTTCATATGCCAATGGCGCTGAACGTTGAGCCCCAGAATGGCCATCTCGGCTACTTAGTCCTCCCAATTGCACCACATCTACCCGACCACACTGCTGAACTCGAAACTGAAGTTCTTTCCTTCCATTACCCACTCCAACGAGCCTACGAAGTACTCTGCACCGCCGCTAACGATTCCGAGACACCTCAATTACAAGTCGCCAAAGCCTATGCCGCTGCCTGGGAGTTACCATTTACTGTCAAGGACATCCATAATCCAATTCACTGGAAATCCTCTTTCGGCACCAAGCTTAACGCCCTCGTCGCTGTTGCCAAGATCTGCACGCTCATTGTTGAGAGTGACGGGATACCGACCCACATGCACAAGGAGTTGATCCGACAACTGAACCAAGAGAACGGCGAGATCATCGAGTCCCTATTATTTGACATCAACATCATGCTCGCACCAGACGAGATTACTAGATTGGCCAGTGAGCCTGTAAAATTACCATCCAACCGGCAACTTTACCCAGAGAACTGGACTGATTCCGCGGCCTCTGTTGACGGAACACCCGAAGAGCGAGAGGAACCTACCCAGCTCTATCATGAACACCTACGACACATCATCACGTTGGCGAAGCCCAATTACCCGCTGTTTAACGGTCTGCTGGCTCATTTCCAACAGATCTTGAAGAAGGAGGCTGAGAGAGAGAACAAGAACGAGAAGGAGGATGAGGAGGAGGAGGAGGAGGAGGAGGAGGAGGAGGAGGAGGAGGATATTTATAATGCCTGAACTTTTGGACCGTATGCGTTGGAATTACTTTTGGAGGTATGGTAGAGATATTTGCAGGAATGAGAAAGATAGTAGAAGGGATGATGGAAATATTTAAAGGGGTGGCAGAGAGGTTGTTAGGCATGGAAGACACATTTGAAGGGATGAATATACGTTTGCTACGCGTGCCATGATGCAATTCATCCATGACTTTTAATAACACGTGCCCTCAAACTGTGCGTGATTCAATGTCTGTTATGACACAATTTATCCATCCAATGTTTGTCAGTAGGGAATTTCTGGTATCTGAGAGGTCTTCCTGAAAGTCTTGAGAGCGTGCTAATGTCCACGAATGGCTATTTTATTCGGAGCAATGCCTATTTACTTATTTCTGAGGACCCTACTTGTACTCAAGATTGTTTGGTTTCTCTCTTGATAGGACTGGAAAGTCTTTAAGAAGACCAAATTTTGTTCGAGGGACGGCTCGGTGTTCTTCAAGCAGATTGCAAGTCGATGTCCGAGTCAAAGAGAATGAGCTTGCTAGTAACCAACCGAGCATATGGAAGCTCGGGTTGGGCACATCTATCTACCGTTTCCACCACAGCTTCCACCTTGAATTGAGGGTTCAGATCAGTCAAAGCCCTTCCAGAATTGCGGCTCGATTCTCAGTGCGAGGGCGGGATGAAGGCGCTACAGGCACATCGCTCATTCCCAGCTCCAGGGCAGTCTAGCGAGTGCCGGGCAAGCTCCTCAGCAATCCCAGGCTCGATCATACCCCACCAACTGAATTACAACGTACCCTTTGCACCTTTCGCAAAGTGGGGATGCCACCGATGAGCCAATCATGTGTTCTTGTCTCCATCCTGGCCGAACCTCTACTAATCTCGTCTTTTCCATTGTCCACCAAACCGCCTTCCTGATCCTGCACCCATTCTTATTCTCATTCTTATTATCCTTTTGGATAACATCTTTACCATCATTACGGTATCATTATCTACCTTCATCTTTACCAGAGTCAAGCTCGGCCCGCATCCCTTCTCCCTCTTAAAAACCGGGCACGGGGCACCCCATGGACCACGCCCAGAAGTCGGCACCGACGAGCAAAAACCTAGACACACTGGGCAGTGACCACATGGATCTTGTCGCGGTTTCAAGTATGTATGCATTGCTCAAGAATGTCGAAAAACTGGTTTCTCCAGGGTTACTGACCGGGGCCGCGTATATGGTAGTTTTTCACGCCGAAAAGAGTCTTTCCAATCCGTCTCTCGACTCGATACATACGGTTTATTTTTATTTAATTCATAATTACGCCCCCTCGAGAGCCATGCTGTAGAGATTCTCCCCACAATGCTCGTACGCAACGATTCGACAGCCGCCACGCCCGACGAATTCGTGAGGGGTTTTTACACCTGGACCTGTTTCCCAAGTGCAACAGCGAGAAGGAGGATTGAAGTAGATTTCAGAGTCCAGGCATCCAATAAATAGAAGTGATTCGAAGTCATTTCCAGTAAGTTGGCCTCCTCTCCACCAGCCAAGCAATCCAAACCGATGGGTAGGTATGGGATGGATCTCTC
Source organism: Cladorrhinum sp. PSN259 (assembly GCA_033725935.1). NCBI lineage: Eukaryota > Fungi > Ascomycota > Sordariomycetes > Sordariales > Podosporaceae > Cladorrhinum > Cladorrhinum sp. PSN259. The sequence continues at coordinate 177,827 of MU867117.1, forward strand.
CAGCCACCATCTTGGCAGTTTAGCTACACCGAGGCTAATTATTGGTCGATTTTGCAAACACAGGGAAGCACCCTCTTTTCCCTCATTGCGTTACCGATCTTTTGCGACTGCTGGGTTCGAATCCCACTGGCGCCGTCCTTTTGGACGCTATAGAGTAGCGAGTCAGTCGTCACACTGGCCTGTGGAGTCCACGTCTTGTTTGACAGGACGCAGTAGACGGCAAGGCTTGTTGGTAAGAAACAGCCAGACATGGAAGTGCCATTTGATTTCATCTATGCTGACCTTTGGGCTATGTCGTCTGTTCAACTTGGAATATTGATCACTTAAACACGAATAGTGGTGGTCGTGGAGGGAACAGTTGCAGAGGATGGATGTGGTCGAGTGGGTGAGACAACCAGAGCCGCTGTTGTTCTCAGAAGAAGAAGGAAGGAGTTTATTGTGTCCGGTTCAAAACCAGTATATGTATGTAACGTCGGCGAATTTGAACTCTCATCCTTGTCTCACTGTCAACCTCGGTCATGCCTTTGTAGAGCTATCGTGCCTTCGCATCAGTCGACAAGACAGCCAGAATCTACCATGGTCAGAAACAAGGGGGGTGGCAGCAAAATAAAAGTTGAACGATGTCTAGGATGCAATTTTACCAACTTTCGTACCTTCGGGCCTCAATGCTGCACGATTCCACACACCGTAATACCTGCTTCCGGTATTGCGGCAACATCGCATCGGCATACTCAGATCTAGCCCAAAGTGAGAGGCCGATTTAGATCATAATTCATGAAGAAAAGGAGGTATTAAAGAGATTAGAAGCCATAGCATCTTCTAAACCACGGCTGAAGATTACTGGGGTACACCATTTAAAAGATCGATCATGGCCGCAGATGTGATAAAAAGACCCCTTGAAAAAGAAAAGGTCTTTATTTGCATCTACATGCATGTACTTGTTATAAAAAGTGAACATTCACCCTCGTTGAATTCCTTGAGGGTCTCCATAACATAATCATGGGCAATTATCCCTTTAAACATTGAAATCAACGTACAGAATGCATTCAGAATTTGCAAGCTTCCCCTCAAAATCCACAATCATTCCCACAAAAGATCTAGTCCCCGAGATTCATGGTATGCCAAGGGCATGTCCGCTCATGGTACGAATTGTCCTTGGAAACAATCACATCGTAGTCGGCAAGACAGTCCCAGCAAAATCTGTGCCTGCACTTGGTACCTGTCATGTCCCCCAAAAGTTAGTCCATGAGTAACAGTTACGAAGAAAGAAGGGGGGGGGCAACAGCATCAGGCCGAGTTGGTAGGTGCCATACCTTCCCCTGGAAACCGTACCATCACCAATATCGCAGGTAAGGCCCGTGTTGGAGCCAAAGGAACCTATGCCCGCAGATGCCTGTCACAAAGTCGCAGAGGAGAGTCAGTTCTTTGTGACTTTTCTTTGACCACTTGATCGGCAGACATCTTGATATTTGGTGAAAAGTGATGTGGAGGGTGTCACTACTTACAGGTCATCTGGTCGCTGGAAAATTGCCCGAGGTCAGCATGAGATTCCAAAACGTTACGAAAAGGAAGATACAACCCACCATCCATCTATCTTGTCAATCCACCGCAAACACTTGGGGCATTGTTTTGCCCCGCTCTGCTGAATGTGCGTCTCGCTGGCTCTGTTGTCTCGCTCACGTTGAATACGCTCCAGCAGCTCAGGGTCTGTATGAGTGCGAGCGGGAGGCTGCTTCGCTGTCGCTGGCGAGCTCTGTGAGCCGTTCTTGGCAATCTGGCTCTCCTCTTGGAGAACGGAGTCCCACTCCTCGCAAGTCACTCCGGCGTGCCAAGCGCACTTGTGACTGAAACAAGTCTTTTTCTGGCACTTGTCACAAGTGACGATTGGCTGGCTGCTTCCGCCGGCGTGCAATTGACCGTTGCCGCAGCCTGCAGCACACTGTGGGAGCCATCAGTCTTGAAGCCAAGTGTAAAGAGAGTAAAACGCTACATACCCAAACAAAGTCCCTGTCGGCCTCCAAAAGCCGCTGAAGACGCAAATCCTCGTACCTTTGGATCGTCTCGGGATCCGCGTACCTCTGGATGGTGTCCTCAGAGACTGTAGCGGGGCATTCCGGGCAGGGAATATCAAAGGGTAGCGTAGAGCGTAGACTGTAATTAATGGAGTCCCGGAGACACGAGACGCACGTCTGGCCGCGATGGTTGCATTGTGGCGAGAACGGTTCCGAAGGGAATGAAGGGATGGGAAAGGTCACGAAGCAGACTATGCAACGTTTGGCTGCAGCCTTGGGGTTCTTGGAGGCAGAAGGATCCTTATTGGTGGTGGTAGCGGTAGGGTAATTGGGGTGCAAGAGCTGCCTATGACCTTCGGCTAACATGGCGTCGATCTCTTCCTGACTTCTTGTCTTGTCTTTTTGCATGGCCTTCGTGGCGGGGAGGGATTCCTTGGACTTGGAAGGGACTTTGAGTGAAGTCTTGGTGGCAGGAGCTGAAATTGGAGCGACGAGAGTAGTATCGTTGTCATTGCCCTTCATGGACGTAGAGGTTAAGGCGCTGGCGATGGAATCATCACTGCTATCGCTAAATTCCGACTCCGAGTCTTCCTCGATGATAATAAAACCGTCGTTTTCTTCAACTGTGGTGCCCATTGTGACGGAATTATGGGTAGGATCGAGTAATCGGCACCGAGATCAAAACACTTTCGATGATGGGAGTGATGGCAGTGTTGATGAGAAGAGCTGTTGAAAGCAGGGCGAAAGGGGAATTGACTATCAGGGCTTTTGAGAAGAGATGCGGGGGAGAAAAAAAGAGGACAGTTTGAAAGGGTTTGTTGCGAGATGATCAACGACAAACGGGGTTCCGTGTGGGGGTGCAAACGGCTGCGGTGATCTAATATCAGACGGACATCGAGGTCATGCCGACCCGTAATTGACTTTATCAAGTGGGCCACCTCCTGGAGTACTGATAACAAGTCACTCAGACTCTGTTTGTAGGATTCGAGCATGAGATCATTGCCCTTTTAGAAAGAAACCTCTCAGTCAGGATGTGTGTACAGCATGATGTGTGTGAACGGTCTGTTCTTTTGGACAGTCAAAGTAGATCAATCTGTGATAGTAACAGAACTGTTGGACTTGGGGGAGTTTTGGATTCACTGACTCTCATTTGTTGAACAAAAGGTTGGATTCAGTCGCTTTTGGAATTGACATGATTCGAGACTCTGACCACCACCGTCATTGACTTGTTTCTCGACGCCATCTGGGCTGTCAGCTAGGTGCAGCAGGGAGTTTTGGTTCAGATATTTTGAGGGGTAACAAAAGGACATGGTGTTCACGGTAATGCAAGCTGGGGTCCGATGTGGAATTATTGAGGAGTTGAAACCTTGGGTGAAGGGGGATACTGGTAATCAATGACGACGCGATGTAATCTTGTGTTATGAATTACCAGGGGCCACGAGTTGACTGTGTAAGTATTCACGTATTGTCGTAACCCATTAGCTCTGCGCGTCAATACACGTACAAAAGGATATTCTGAAGAAAACAAAAGATTCACTATCTAATTACACAACCCTTGGCCCGACTTCCCGCCCCTCACTTCCACCATCCTCCCTCTCCCTCCCCAACTCCCATCCAAAACCTCTATACCTCTTCCCCCAAATACCACACCTCCCCGGGGCCAAAATCCCATTGGGGTCCAACGCATCCTTCAACCGCTCATTAAACTTCCCCAAGGCCCCATCGTTCCACGAATAAGTGCCCGCCACCTGGTCCATCAGTACCAAGTGTGTGCGGTACTCTCCGTACCCCTTCTCAGCCGCCTCGTCAACCATCTCCCTCAAGCAAGCTAGCGCTCGCTTCTTCTCCCCCGCATCATCCTTGTCAAAGACAATCTCGACGATGAGATGCATCTCCCTCAGACCCACGCAGAAAGCAGGGAATAAGTCGATTCCGTACTTGTCGTGGATTCTTTTGCCCAGTTCAAATAGCTCCGTAGCATCTGTGCCCCGGATGGGACTGACGGGGGAGAAGGCGATGTGAGCGCCATTGGGTGCCCAGTTGACCCAGCGAAGCTCATGAATGTCTGGAATTCCCGCTGCTATGCGGTCACGCGACCAGAAATACTCGTCTTCTGGCAGAGTCTTGGGATCGATCTTGCGACAGCCGGGGATCTTGTGGAACTCGGAGTCTATCAGTGCTAGTTTGTGCACGCGGATGTGGGCGGGACCGTAGGACATGCCGTAGTAGGCCCAGGTGTGGTCTCCTACGGGAGAGTTGGCGGCGGCCTCATGGATTATGTTTGAGGGGATTGGACCAGTGCCGGAGTAGAACTTGGATCGGGGGAGACCGCGCGCCGCTATGGATTGCTTCACGTGGCGAAGTTGGGCTACATTTTCGAGAATGGAGGCTATACGGAGGGGCCGGATGATGTCGATCTGAAAACAAAACAAAGCTTTAGAGCGAGCAAGGGAAAGGGGGGTCGGGTTTCACTTACCAGAGGAGCAAGGTCTTCTTCGTTCTGGAATGTGTACATCTGAAAGCCGGTCAGCTTTTTGCTCAAGTGACAAGGGCGGCAGCAAACGACTCACAAAGCTTTCAAATCCTCCTGGATTCGGCATCAGCGTCATTCCCATCTTGGTGACGATTCCAAAGTTGGACTGAGAGAAGATTCCACTGCGCGCGGTCAGCTTTTTGCTCTTGCGTCTGGAAGCGCCAATGCATACTCAGAGTACGGCCCAAATCCATATGGGAAGGCCTGCCATGTGTTGTTGCCCGGCAAGGCACCCATGCCCGTCCTGATCACCTCGCCCGTCGGTAACACCACCTCCAGCCCCGAATGACAGGCCCAGTGGTCACCGTACGGGGTGTAGCCGACGCCTCTGTCAACTGTATTTCCAATGATCGATCCTCCACCGAGATCGGGGGTGTCAATCCACATGTGGTCCCGAAGCCCTCTTTTCTCTAGCTCATCGTAGAGAGCATAAAAGGAGACACCTGGCTCAACGAGACAAGTATAGTCTTCTGGGTTGACGTTGAGAATCTTGTTCATGCGCTTGCCGAGATCAATCGTGACGGAGCCACGGACGCGAGGGGCAGCACCACCGTAGCCCACTGCTTACATGATTAGCACATTCCGGGGTTGAAGTCATGGGAGAGTGTTTTTTTACAGTTACGCCCCATTGAAATGGGAAAGACCGGGATGAGATATTTGTTGGCCCATTTTACAATCTCTTGCACTTCTTTAGTAGTGCTTGGGTAGACCACGGCTGACGCAACGAATTCTTCCTCGTCGAGGATGGTCATCATGTCGTGGGTGTTTGGGTCTGCTCGGCATCAGTGGTTACTCTTGGGCCTTTGGAGATGATGGTTACTGACGCTCCATGTACCATCCATCATTAAGAGGCTTATCATTGACCTCCACATGTTCAGCGCCCAGCTTCTCCTTTAACTCGCCGAGAGCCTTTAGAAATTCTTCTCGTTCAATCCCCCGAGGCACAACCGGTAGTCTCTGACGCTTCTTCTGGGTCTTGGTGCTCCCTTCCAAAACACTGTTCTTTGCCCGTGTGGCTTTCTCCAGCAGGTACTTTGGGATCCCCGAGTGTACTTCTGGAAGCGTCGGGACCTCGGTTGTGGCTTCGGTCGTGAGAACCATTGTATCTGGGTTGCAGTTGTGTTGCAAGCGGGTGTATAAGTTCGGCTTATTTTTTGACAACTATAGACACCGTGACGTTGTTGACCCTAAAGAGACCGTCTTATAACTTCGGACATCTGTCGGAAATACCAAACCGTAGCATTACCCCGCGAAGGATGGTGGTGAGTTTTGGGGTCTTTTCCCCCACATCTGCCGGCAGATGCTACATACCCTGGTCAGGAGAAACATCTTTCCAGTTGCAGCAAGACTCTTGGCCATGCATGCTGTTCTGTTGCCATAAGTGACATTGAAGAGTGAGATGATCAAGAACAGAACATGTAAAATGTTTCCTAGTCAGAAGAAAGACGGGTGTGGGAATTGTCAAGCAACGGTTCCCCATGTTTCTGGCTGGGCAACTGAAGCAGGGGTGCAGGGGGCCTTTCATGGCCAGTCCCCAACCGTAACGGTTCAATATCTGATTGGTTCACTCTATCTATAAGACCCCACTGGGCTTGTCATGAACAGAACCCCCGCTTCAGACCCCGCAATTGACGTTTTCCCTTCGCCTGGTGTCACCAGCCAAACGATAACTCCCGTCGTACGACATGGCAGCTCCCGTCGCCCGCTACAAGCTCATCTTTCACGTCCCTCCCGCGGCGCTCGAGGCCTGTAAGACAGCCATCTTTGCTGCAGGTGCGGGGAGATATCCCGGCCCCGGCAATTACACCGAGTGCTGCTTCACCACTCTGGGCACCGGCCAGTTCAGACCAGGCAACTCTGCCAATCCGCACATTGGCAAAGTTGGTGCGCTTGAGTATGTAGAGGAGGCCAAGGTTGAGACGCTCTGCGTGGGAGAGGAGACTGCTAGGAAGGCCGTAGCCGCCCTTAAAAAGTGAGATATGCCCCGCCCCCCGTCTGGTGCTTTGCCACATCGCTGGATGCATGGCTCACATTGTGGCAGGGCGCATCCGTACGAGGAGCCGTCTTATGAGGTTTACAAGCTGGAGGACTTTTAAGGAGCAAAGGCAACACATGTACCTATCTACTCTCAATAAGTCCGCATCTACCAACTCTCCGCACATGTGCAACTCGAACTGAAGGCGGTTAGCCACGATAAGCAAAGCCTCAAGTTGCTTGATGGTGCAAGGCATCCTAATAGTTGGCCTTACTAGAGATGCGGGCAGCCAATATTTCGCCCATTTGGGGGTCCCAAACACAGCCGTTGCAGCCACGAGTGTTATCGGCAACATGGATGCAAAGTTATCTCAGCCCTACGGACAGAAATTCTCTGATTGAGATGGAACCACTCGCCTCTTAGGGCTGACCTACATGCGTGGCGTGTAAGTGGCTTGCTGAAGTCAACGGACACTGAACGACATTTTTGTCACACTATTCGTCATGACTCATGCCGTGTAGTTCCATGTAGTACTGCCAGTCACAGGCAGAGCTTTGGCACATCTCGCCGTTCACGACCTACCTCTACATGTGCTCTGTTTCCCGACTCCAATCTCGCAACCGCAAGAGTAGACTGAAAGTTTGTCGAGGCTTGCATGGTACCAACTAGAACCCGATGTCGCAAAGACCTTCGCAGTTCGCCCCGAACAGCCATTATCTTGGCCGCCTTGCTGTATCTGGCCATCTCATGCCGAAGCTAGTGGAAGGCTGCGTCCATATTGCTTCAGGAATCAATATCGCGCCATATCTAGACAAGCCGCCCTCGAGTCTCGAGAAGTTTTCAAGCATGGCCGCTCGATGGCATGCTGAAGTGTTACTCGGATCCTATCATGTTCAAGCGCGCTGTTAATCAACAAAGCAAATCTACAACCTCACGATACCGCGATTCGGTACATCTTCTCACTACAACCAGAGATAGCGCGGCAAAACTTACCACCATGGCCTAACAGATAACAAGTCTTTGACTTTGCATTTCCCAGCCAGCCACTTTGCAAGCTAAAAGAGGAATCACAGATGGTGTCTTCATCATCGATGTGAAGCAAGCGTGAGCAGAGCTCTCTGACAGGGACAATCCAAGTATAAGTACGACCTTCCTCTCACTAAAAATCAACATCACTCTCCTCACCAACACAAGCAACTCAGCAAGCCCATATCAAAAAAGCTCAAAGCAAAACACTCAAAATGTCCACTCAACAAACAACCGCTAGCAAGGTACGCAACCACCCCACTCCGCGCGGGCTCCTTCCTCATCACCGACTGTTCTCTTCCCTTCTCGCCTACCTACATGGCCAAAATCATCACTGACACAGTTTAACTTTTGCAGTTGCCCGACTCCGCCGGAGGAATCAAAATCGTCAAGGCCGCCTGGGCCAGCGCTCGCATCGAGATCAACAAGGCCATCGACGCCAAGGAGAAGGCCGAAATCGCCAGCGACCCCAGCACATTCAAGGCCTACGCTCTCAAGGCCGCCATCACCGCTCTCCGTATTGCCATTGTCGCCATTGTGAACAAGGTGCCCACTTTTTATGATGACGACTTGGTCGGGTATGTTCATGCTCCGGCTGAGGGGGTGCCGCTTGGGGATTATAACTAAGGGGCCCCCTGGGGAATCGAGGTGCGAGAGGGGAGGTATTAAGACCAGGGTGGAGTTGAGCTACGAGGGCGGGAAAGCTTGATGACGAGGCGTGGCAAGGTGGTAAGGCGATGGAATATCTTTCATTTATTTCGTGAATGAAGTCTGGGATTTCAGGCTTCATGTGGAGGACTCTGGAGGAGAAGAAACTGGTGCTCTTGACATTCGTTTTAGTACTCATGGTGATATCAGAAAATCGGAGGTAGATTGAAAGATAGTTAAATTTCATAACACCCCCCCAGGAGGATGATGAGTAGGACGACAGAAAGTTCATCATCTTCTTGCGGGGGGTTTCATTCTGCTGATGGCCAAAATTCGGTTTCTCCTATTTTTGATGCGTGGCATGTGTGACGACAATTGGGGCTCAATATCTATTCTTCGCTTTCAAGTTTAACCACTGGCAAAGAAAGACGGCGGCAATGGGATTTGGTCTAGTCTTTAGGTGCACGGAAGGAATTTTACAATGAACACATAAAAATAGAATAAAAACCGAAAGAATTGTTAGACTTGTATTTTGATCCAATTTTTTATTTTTATTTTAGAATATAGTGGTTCGAAGTAAACTCAACGAACATTTGATGTCAAATGTCAACAGTGAGAAGGAGAGCTAAGATTAGCAATCGTCCCGTCACAGCGTTTGTCTTCGTCTCTCTGAGCCGTAATTCAATGACAGAACTCCGACACGGGTACTTTTCTTTTCCTCTTCTTCTGGTTAAAAAGTTACCGAATCTAAATAAAACCATATATATATTTGCAAGATAAAAAACCAAGTCAAAACAACAGCAAATATTGTGAAAATGTTTGACTACATTGTTCACGAGTTTTTGAACGCGAGAATGAAATCAATTCTAGAGATTCTAGCTAGATAGGCTGATTCGGTAATCGTTGTGGACGTGGTATTAATAAGATTGAGGCGATGATAAATGTATATACGTGTGAGATAAAATATTTCATCATCTTGGGACGATCTCAATAGGAATGCTAGGTATCTTTGAAGTCTGCCAATATTCCTATGGATAAAAACAATAAAAATTTCTTCACGAATTGGCCGGTGTGAGCAGGATAAGAGCGAGTAGCGTGAGCGAGGTTATGGGATGAGATCATGGACAAGTTTGGGCCAGTATCATGAACAGAACGGAATGATCAATCGGTGTTTATGTGAGAAATACGATCCATAAGACAATACATTATATGACATTAAAAATGCGATCAAATTTCCTGTCACACACAACACACACAAGCCGCGAGAAACTCACTCTCACTCCGAGTCCCACATGATACAAATCGGCCCCCCATGCAGTGAGATTGAATGTAACGGCTCTCTGCACGTGTCACACGGTCACCTGGTCTCACTCCGGAGGTAAACGTCCGCTTCCGGGATCTCTAATTGTGATTTACAAATGTTTCAGACATAACAGCAGTGGAACAAAAAAAATTTGCCATCTGGAAGCGATTGTTGTTATATCTATATTTTCAAGAATTAAACATCAGTTGCATGAGATCGGGAATCTTCTTGGCCTCGGTCATTATGAACTGATGAAATTCCAGGGGATCCACCTTTTAAAACCAAAGGCCGAAGCGGTTCGCTCCCGGCTCGCCCGTTCTCTTCAAACGCTGATCCTTGAACCCTTGAAGATTTGATGCAGTGGAGATCTTCCGGTGTGTTGAGAGTGGAGAAGTGAGCTTGTTCAGACTTCATCAGTACGAAGTGAGAGATTTCGGTGAGAAATATACACATTTCGATGGGAGTTTTCTCAATAACGAATACTTCTCGTGGTGCTCAGCAGATCGTTGCAATTCAAAGGCTTGTAAAGCGGGGTCGATGCAGCTGTCAAGCTTAGCGGCATGTAACAGACACAGGTCGACACGAGATCCCCTGACCGCTAGTTAATATCGAAAAAGGCCGGGTGCATATGATGGATGGAGAACATCGGAACCTGAAAATGTTCTGCGCATAATGATCATGTTGCGGCCGTATACAACCGTATATTCTCCGAGTTTGCTGTTTGGGCACTCATCGGGTGATGATCGTTAACCCCACTTGTTTACATGGATCGTTTCCAGCTTGTTTACTCCGCCAGAAAACAAGCCACGAAGGAGGAGGGAACCCCTGTATTTTTGCCATCGCTGGATTTAAACCCACCGACTTACAGCACCGTTCGTTTTTGGTTACCTGATTTTCTAATCATGGCTGTTTACACTACTCTCAAAATGGGCCTCTCCGAGATCAAAGACCGCTCAGCGACCTGCTGAACCACACCAACATCCAATCATGAGACATTCTAACGCGATGCATGCACGGCGCCATCAACAGCCACATTTTTTGAGAAAAACGAGTCACAAGGGTTAGAGACGCCGAGGATCTGGGAGTGCGTGGTTATTGGCATAAAATGTCCCGGCATGGCCAATGAAGTGACACGATCGCATTTAGAGGGGTACAGAACTAAGATGTTTTGGGTTTAGTAGATGGGAAGGTCTTCTTCACGTTGGCCATTAGTATGGCCAAAAGATCAAAATCTCACCTTGCGGCAACCTTCAGCTCGGAGACCCGGAGGTGGCCAGTCGACCATTCTAACACCGACATCCAACCACAATGTGTAACGCTCCTTTCAGCACAGAAGGCGAAAACCCCCAAGTCCGAATGTGGCCATCGATGGCCAGCTGAGTGATCATTAGATCCTGAAAGAGGCTGTTTCAGAGAGAATGTTTCTTCGGGACCACATTTCCAGGTTGTTGGCACCAAAAAAAGTCTTGGACATCTCGCTTGGGCAGTACCGCAGCGAGCTTATGTCGTGCACACTTGTCCTAAACCCCATTCAGAAGGACACATTTGAGATCCCCGCATTCTTTTCTTTTTTTTGTTTCAGTATTTGAGAATTCAGAGTCAAGACCAACAAGGTATTTCTACGTGTTCCAAGTATGGATGAAGACGAAAAGCAAACACAAGAGAAATACATGCAAAGAAAAACAATAATGGCTTAGACTAGCTTCTCATGCCGTCCATGCATGATCTCGATTTTATTTTGATTATGACGATATTAAAACTGCCGTGCAACAGCCTGTCAAATGCAACTCTTCGATTCCCCAACAACCAATCCGATGCAGCCACCGTCACCCCTGACTTAAATTAATGCCCACTGCCGTCCTGTACCCCTCATTCGTCGCCAGTGGAGAAATGCGGCAGCCACTGGCAGCAAGTCTCGTGCATCCCAAAATTTGTTCTAGATTTGCTGTCAATTTTTTTGTGGAAAAAGAGTGCAGAAGATGGAAGGCTCCCTCATGTTCTCTGAAAGATTTTGAAAATATGTATATAGATGAGACTGGAAGGGGGAAAAAATAAAAAATAAAATTCTGCCCCTGGCTCAGGAGGTTACATCCAACTTCCTTCCCACGTCGAGATCGACATCTGTAGCCAAGACGGCTGATGCAGGTAAAACAAGGTTTCGACGGCAAAAGGCACTTCGGCAAACCAGGTCACCCAGGTCAGGTCCCCAAGTCACAGCAAGTCTCTGTCCACCCGACGTCACACGAGAGACGGTCTCCGAACGGGGCTTATCTAGCAACCACACCGGACATGGCTGCAGGTAATAAGAGTCCATCTTTTCCCTCTCGTGAGGGCCATCCTGGGCTCTTTAGTCGACTGCTTCGGCGGACACATGCCACAGTAAGCACAAGCGCAGCCACCACAACCGCCAACGACGTCACGGTCAGCATCGAGGATAAACACAATCCCACAGAATCCCACAGCACTGCAAAATTCCCCCAGTCATCATCCACAACGTCGAAAATGACCGAAACGTCGACCAGAACACCACCACAACCGCCTACCCTCAAGAAGAAGGCCAGTTTCCGCGATCGGATCAAATCATGGCAAAAACCGACATCGACACCGCTGCAGGTTTTGGACGTGATTGAAGAGCCGAAACAGCAGCAGCAAAAGCAGCCAGACCCACCACGATTTGTTTACCAACCCAAACATGCAGCGGCCGATTTCTCGCGGACGGCGGTGCCACATGCGCGCACTCAACATCCAGGTTGGAGACCAGCTCCTCCAAGAGAGCTCGAGGCAGTCAATGGGGAGGTCGCCGTGAAAAACAGCCTGAGCCACTCTCAATCGAGGAGACGTCCAACAACTAGTGCAAGCAATGTTTCACCGCATCACGATGCTCCCGTCCGAAGACTCTCGCAAACGAGCAATCCCCATTTTGTTGATCCCTTCCTGGCATCGTCAGCAGCTGCTCATATCCCCATCAACCCTTATCCGGTTTCCTGGGATTTGGGAGCAGGCACTCAACCGGCTGAGCGACACCCCGCGTTAAGACACGAGCACTACCACCCACAACAGCAACTACCCGTTGTTGTTTCTCCTCCCCACCAACGCTCGGAACCGCAATCAGACTTTGAAAGGTTTCTGGCCGAAGCCGAGGCCAAAGAACGCGCAAGAAGCGAGGCAAACGAACGAATTCGACGGAGCCTGTCTCAGCAATCACAGCCGCTGCCCATGACTCGCGTCCCGCCGAATCCACATGTTCAGTATGCGTCAGCTACGTCACGGTCCTCATCCCAGGATGCGAGCGGCACCACCATTGCTGTTGCTGCGAGCCGAAATAGCAGTCGTGGCAGGGAAGGAGCAGGCAACCCAGTGTCAAACCGCAGAAACAGTGAGCACTGGCATTATGGTGTCGATCAAATACCAGAACACCAGCAGTCACAAGGTCACAGAAGAACCCACACTCGGAATTCCAGTTGGACTGCTAGTTACACCACTGGGGCGAGCGAGGAGAAGAAGGGCGCTGCGGTGCATGTTCTCCGTCTTGATGAGAAGCCCGCAGAGCAGAAGGCACTCAAGAGACAGGTCAGCATCTCGCAGAAGATTGCCGAGTATATACGTCCGCCTAAACAGGAGACTGTCGGGCTTGGTGACAGGATGGGAAGTAGGCACAGGAGACGAGTGCATACTATCGAGGAGTAAACGACGCAGGACTTGTGTTACGATTATGCACTATGAATGCGAGGTTATGAGGTGTCATTGTTTTTTTGGGAGAAGTATACATGTAATTGGAAGCCGGTCTTTTTCGAGTCTGAGATTTCATTTGTTATGGCACGGGATATATCCCAGCAAGGACGAAAGGGGGGACTTTACAATGTCACCGATATTTCATTTGTTACGGCACGAGATATACCCCAGGAAGGACGAAAAGGGGAACTTACAATATGGCCTAGGAGGAAGAAAGAAGGCAAGGAACGATTGCCAAAGGGTTGCAATGACATACAACTGGCTGGAACAGCATACTAGACTTCGGATTAGATGATAAAAGGGATCTCTTATTTCTTTTGGTCCACATGTACTGTTAAGACCGAGGGAGGACGCACGACATTTCAAGACATTAGACGGTGCATGGGATTGGCACGATCTTTAATGGGGAGTTTCGCCTTCGGGGAACTCGGAGCCGCCGAATATACAAAATAACAGACGAATACAATCTTTTTGGGATCTTCCAGGTTCAGTTACATCATATGCAACTACAATGTTACACCCAATCGACAAACTCCTCCCGCCAAGACAAGAACCGTTGATCACACCGTTGGATTTATCTTTAAACATGGAGATATTATTCCCGTCCGGTATTCATATAACTACAAAGAGTGGGGGGATGGTATGGTAACGTGGGGTTGTTGATGGAGAAATATTTCCTCACATGTGCATTTCAGGCTGATGGAGAGAATATTTCCGCCAGCCAGAGGCAGCACGCATGGACTGGGATATGAACAATACCGGGAGATCAACGGCACGAGAACTCTGTTAATGTCGTACCTTGCAATTTAGTCGCCAGATGCGAACGATGTTATCCCGCTCCAATGATATCAGGCATAGCTTTTTGCTGATTTCCCCAGTGTCCTGGTTACTGGTGCCGGAGTGAATTATTCCGGGGGTCATCATCTCATAACGATTCTCATAATAAACATCAAAAGGCTCCCCTTCCTTTGCACCTCACATACCTGACGATCAAACAGTCATTCATCTAACGGGCAAAACTTTCACTGAAAATTTGCCCAAGATGGCTTCCCAACCGGGCATAATCGCGCCCCTTTTTCGGCAGACGCTCTCCATCTCTCTCCTCATCCTCACCCTCCTCCAACTAATACCCCTAACGTCGGCCCAGGGGCTGCAGCGCTCCCGCGAATCCCTGAACCCCTCCTGGCGATTCCAGCGCTTCACCTCCAACCCCGATTCTCTGAGCTACGCCCAGCTGAAACCGTTCCTCCTCCCCACGGCGTCAAACTTTGTGTCTAACCCTTCACAACGCGCCTCTCGGCCTTCGTCGAAGCCGCCAAACTCTACCTACGCAGAAGCGGGATTCAACGACGCGTCATGGCCTCTGGTAAACTTACCCCACGACTGGGCCATTTCGGGCCCGTTTTACGTTGGCAGCAACACGCCCGTGGGCGGCGGGATGGGCCGGTTGCCTTCGCAGGGCGTGGGGTGGTACAGGCGCCGGATCAGCGTCAGTCAGCAGGATTTGGACACAAAAGCAGTCTACCTGGAAGTGGACGGGGCCATGTCGTACGCGAGCGTGTGGGTAAACGGTGTTTTGGTCGGGGGCTGGCCATACGGGTACGCGAGCTGGCGAGTCGAGATAACGCCCTACTTGAAGGCGGGAGAGGACAACCAGCTGGGTATCAGACTCGACCAAGCCCTGGACAGCAGTCGCTGGTACCCCGGCGCGGGGATATACCGGAACGTGTGGCTGGTCAAAGCCGCCAAGACGCATGTCGCGCAGTGGGGGACCTACGTCGTTACGGACTCGAAGGGAAAGGTGGACCTGAAAGTTGATGTGGAGAATGCCGGAAAGCAAAAGGAGGAGGTCGTCGTGGTGACGGAGGTTTATGAGCTTGATGGGGGCTCAACTAGAGGTAAAAAAGTTGGAGAGATTGGCAAAGCCGCAGTCAGCGTCGGACCCGGGGAAATCAAGAGCGTCAATGGGAGCTTGACGGTCAGCAACCCAAAGCTGTGGGGGCCGAGACCTGGCCAGGAACCGAATCTGCACTTGGCCGTTACGAGGGTGCTCAACTCGAAGGGCGAGGAAGTTGACTCGTACGAGACGAGATTCGGGATCAGGTCGGTTACTTATGCCGGAGACGGAGTGAGGGTGAACGGGCAGAGGGTTTACCTGCAGGGTGTCTGTCAGCATCACGACCTGGGCAGTCTGGGTTCGGCGTTCAATGTCAGGGCCGCTGAGCGACAGCTTGAGATGCTGCAGGATATGGGCTCAACCGCTATCAGGACTTCGCATAACCCTCCCGCACCGGAGCTGTTGGATCTGGCCGACAGAATGGGGTTTCTGGTGTTGGATGAGATTTTCGACACCTGGGGAAGCCATAAAGTGAAGAATGATTTCCAGACGATTTTTGCCGAGTGGTCTGAGCCGGATCTGAGGGCTTTCATCAGACGCGACAGGAATCACCCTTCAGTTTGGGCTTGGAGTTTTGGTAATGAAGTGGCGGAGCAGACGAGCAGTAACGGTGCGGCCACGGCTACCAGGTTGAGGGATATCGTCCACCAGGAGGATCCAACAAGATATACTGCGGTGGGCATGAATAATGCCGGGCCGAACACTTCTTTTGTGGGGATTGTTGATATGATTGGGTTGAATTATCAAGGCGAAGGGAAAGGAAATGGCGGACCGACTTTTGAGAACTTCAGGGGCAAGTATCCAAACAAGCTCATTTTCTCTTCCGAGAGTTCTTCGGTTGTTAGCTCTCGCGGCACCTATCTGTTCCCGGTCACTCCCAACAACAACGAGATCGTCAAGGCCTCTGGGACAGGCACTGACCCCAAGACTAAACAAGTCAGTTCTTACGAGCTTTATGCTGTCGAGTGGGGCGCTTCGCCCGATAAGGTGTTTGCTGCGCAGGATCGATATCCCTATGTTGCTGGAGAGTTTGTCTGGACGGGATGGGATTACATTGGAGAGCCGACCCCCTTTGACTCATCAAGGAGCAGTTACTTTGGCATCATCGATCTCGCCGGGTTCCCCAAGGATAGATTCTACCTCTATCAAGCGAGATGGAACCCCAATGTCAAGATGGCGCACATCCTCCCTCACTGGAACTGGCCTGACCGTGTTGGACAGGTCACTCCGGTACATGTATTCTCCTCCGGCGACGAGGCAGAACTCTTCGTGAATGGCAAGTCGCAGGGCAGGATCAAGAAGGCGCAGTACACTTATCGCTTCCGATGGGATAAAGTCACTTACCAGCCAGGAGACGTCAAGGTTGTGACTTACAAGGAAGGCAAGGAATGGGCGACGGCCTCCATCAAGACTACGGGGAATGCTACGGCACTGAGGTTGTCATCTTACAAGGACAGGACCACAATCAAGGCTGACGGCAATGACCTCTCGTTCTTGAGCGTTGCCGTTGTTGATGATAAGGGCGATGTGGTGCCGACTGCTGAGCCAAAGGTGACATTTTCCATCAAGGGCCCCGGGGAGATCGTATCAACAGATAATGGTGACCCCACAGACTTTGTGGCGTTCCCTTCCAAGGAGAGGAATGCGTTTAGGGGTTTGGCGTTGGCGATTGTCAAGGCTAGGGCGGGAGGGTCTGGGCCAATTACCGTGTCGGCGAGTGCTCCTGGAGTGAAGGGAGTTGAGTTTGTGTTGAATGTTGAGTAACTAGGAGGTATATATACAAAGCAGAGAAACTCGGGGCAATTTCAACCACGTCTAATATCTTATTCCATCACCACTGACTGAATACAAGATTTGGAGGGTCACGAGATGGCTGGGTAGGGGAGACAAGAAATGAGATGACTGTCACAGTAGGTTAGTCTCCCGACCTCATATCACCAAGAGCATCCCTGATAAAGCTCGGGATTCTGTTTGAGACCGGTCGCGGGACAAAGGTCGGCAATCTTCTAAGCCCAGGGGGCGGGGGCCGGGGGGGGGGGGGGGGGGGGGGGGGGGGGGGCGGGGGGGGGGGGGGGGGGGGGCGT